>CAVNYN010212811.1:0-137739 GCA_963692815.1 Nyctanthes arbor-tristis
TGCAAGGCTTGTCCGCACATTCGAACCTTCTATATGGTCAAATTCCAGGATCATTGGGAAACCTAAGCAGATTGTTTGAACTGCGTTTGTATGAAAACAATTTAACTGGTAGAATCCCATCAAGCCTTACAAATTGTCGGAGTCTCCAACTCTTGGATCTTTCTTCGAATGGTCTCAGTGGTAGCATACCAAAAGAAATCTTTACCTTCCCAAACCTCGGAATGTTACTAAATCTGTCATGGAATTCGCTAACTGGGAATTTATCTTCTGATATTGGCAACTTGAAGATGGTTCAAGGTTTGGATTTCTCCAAAAACAAACTATCAGGTATAATACCATTCAGCTTAGGGGAATGCCAGAACTTGATGTATCTGGATCTCTCCAGCAATACTTTTCAAGGAATTATACCCAAATCATTGGTTAATTTAAAGGGTATAGAGTATATTGATCTTTCATCGAACAATTTACACGGTCCAATTCCCTTGCTGGGGACCCTTCAATACCTCAAGTTCTTGAATCTTTCAACTAATATGCTCCAAGGGGAAGTTACCAAACAAGGAATTTTTCTGACTGCTTCTGGAGTTTTCCTGTCTGGAAATTCAGAGCTTTGTGGTGGCATCCGGGAATTAGGATTGCCAAAATGTGTTCCCAAATCAAAGCCACCGAGAAAATCAAGACATGCTGTAATTGCAGGACTTATTGCAGGGTCAACAATAATATGCATTTTCCTATTGCTGTTTCTCTACAGGATATTCTTTATGAAGTCGAAGCAGCAACGAAGTTCTTCAGCTGCGGATATTATCTCATTTGATGGCCCCAACAGATTATATTCCTACTATGACCTGAAATCAGCAACAAATAATTTCAGCACCGATCTCTTGATCGGTAGTGGGGGTTTTGGCTTAGTTTACAGGGGCGTTTTCCAGGATGGAACAGTGGTTGCCATCAAAGTCTTTAACATGGACCAACATAGAGCTTGCAAAAGCTTTTTAGCCGAGTGCAAAGCTCTGAGGAGCATACGGCACAGGAACCTAGTTAAAATCCTGAGTGCTTCTTCAAGTCCTACATTCAAAGCCCTGATTCTGCAATTCATGCCAAATGGAAGCTTAGACAAGTGGCTTCACGACGACGGTGAAGATCAAGGACGATGCCTTACTTTAAAGCAGAGGTTGGAGATAGCCATAGACATTGCTTCTGCATTAGAGTATCTACATCATGATTGTGAAACGCCCCTAGTTCACTGTGATCTCAAGCCAAGTAACGTTCTTCTTGACGAGGACATGACTGCTCATGTGGGAGACTTTGGATTAGCTCGGATTCTACAGATCACAGAACCCCAGAATCCTAAGAGTAGTAGTACCATTGGGGTAAAGGGAACTGTTGGCTACATTGCACCAGGTTTGTTAGAGATAGGCACCTATCATCTACAATCGTCTTAGGTTTACCTAGTACTCTATACCAAAGATGCAGTTATCTTACGTGTATTCTTTGTATTCTGTACAAATGTTTAACTAATTTTACCTTTAAATGCAGAGTATGGTTATGGAGGAAGCCTCTCGGTGAAAGGTGACGTGTATAGTTACGGGATACTTGTACTAGAAATGCTAACTGGAAAGAGACCTACAGAAGAGAATTTCAATGGGGATGTGAATCTTCAGAAATGGGTTCAAGCAGCAATTCCTCAATGTGTTTTGGATATTCTGGACAAGGAATTAGTCGAAGCTTGTAAATTTGGAGGTGTTGCCGTTGACTGCATGATCTCTCTCCTGAATATCGGATTGTCATGTGCAACTGAGGCACCAGATAGCAGGCCACAAATGAAAGACGTTTGTGCAATGATCAAAAGAATAAGGAATAGACAATTTACAGATGCTACTTAAAAGCGTTAGATAAAACTACCTTTCGCGAAATCATTTACAAAAATCTTTGTCGCACAAGGTACAAAATGTAAATTTACTTTTATCTCTCTCAAGTTGCGTCAAATATGCTCTTATCCAACAAAAGGCAATTCTTAATTCTAATCCCGTTGAGTATCAAAATGCAAATCTATTCACATATAACAATTTTGATCGCAGAAATTGTTATTAATCAACATACAAAATTATAAAGTAACAATGTGAAATTGAGGTGTAAATAAATTATTCTATTATTATCTATTAATGAACAGAATATGTAAATCACAAGAAAGATACTAATAGATTTCTGAGTAGAAGTCAACATTATCTTAGGGTGGGAATAGAAGAAAGATGCTTCACTGACACTGAAGAATAATACTGCAATAAATAATCTAAAGGCAAGAGTTTCATAGCATTAATTTAATCATTACTTGCTGCCAATCTTCAACCATCAAGCTACCAACAAATGCTGATCGAATTTCTGCACACAATTATCGGCTTCGGAATGGTTACTGGCAGTGTTATTTCCTTGAATCACAAACAGGATAGAAGTTGGCACCAAATATGAAATGGGGGAAAAAATTCAACCCATTGACTTGAAATTATAATAATTTATTAGACTAGTTTCAACTTTCATTTGTTAAGAATTAAATCATAGACCATTTGTACATGCTCTTTGAAGTTTAAGTAAGATATACTGAACAATTTTGTCTACAGAAATCCAGAGGCAGCCCTGCAACAAAAAACCAAGTTCCATGAAGGCTTCAAATTTCATATTATTGTTTATCTTTCTTTTCTTGCCTACTAAATCCCGAGCTCAACTTCAACCTCGCAAAAGCAACGCAACAGACCTAGATGCTCTACTATCATTCAAATATTATGTAACTGATGATCCCACTGGGGTTCTAAACAATTGGAACTTAAGACACGCCTTGATGCACTTGGCAAGGAGTTCTCTGCAATGCCAATAAAACGCGAGTCACTGGACTTGTGGATTCTAAACTCAGTCCTTAAATCGGTAATCTTTCTTTCCTTCGAGTTATACACCTCCAGAACAACTTTTTCCCCATGAGTATAGCAAAGCTTTTCCGCTTGGAAACAGTTAATTTGACCACAAACAGTATTGGAGGGAATATTCCCGGCCGGTCTCTAGGTGGATTGTTCTATTATTCGTGACTTTTGGATCTTTCAGATAATATGCTTGAAGGTACAATCCCATCAGAACCGGGTAACCTCACAAAACTGAAGAAATTCGGCTTAAGAAATAACAACCTCACAGGCTATATTCCCCTTTCATTTGCAAACCTTTCTTCTTTGACCAACCATGTTCTAATGTACAACAAAGTTTAAGGTCCAATTCCACGTGAAGTGGGAAATTACGGTCTGTTTGACACGACGCTCTTCCGATCTAATTTTTCTTATTATAATTTGGCATAATTGGCAAATAATTACTCCATTGAAAAATGTAAAAATTGACATGCGTTTTCACCGTAAATGGGCCTCTGGCCTTCGTGCAAATGAGTTTTCAATTTTTTAATTGCATGAGCACATTTTTTGAATTTTAAATCTAATATGACCTGAGACCTAATGTATTATTTGTAGACAAATGTCCATTGACGTGAAGTAGGATTTGAAATTTTTTGACCGAAATTCAAATCCAATCGTTTTCTATCAGTATTATAAGTAGTGTCATACTGCCATGTTATAAGTGGTGCCAAACGGGCTCTAAATCTTCTCCTGCAAATAAATGTAGGGGAAAACAACTTTTCAGCTCAGATTCCAAGTTCTATATTCGGCCTTTCATCTCTGCGCATATTGGGCTTGGCTGAAACCGGTTTCTCTGGTTACTTGTCTTCTGGACTCTTCACCAAATTGCCAAATTTAAGGGTATTCAAGTCTTTTTAAGAGTATATAAAGATTTTCTTTCCCTTTTTTTATTTTTTTATTTTTGGCTTAGTTAAGTTATCCCTATATACAAAATCGGGTAATTGGCGCAAAACGTCTTTACTTTTCAACATAATTGTGCAAATCATCTTTACCTTTCATTTTTTGACAAATTCATCTTTACCTTTACATTTTCTTGTAGAGTTGGTCCCTACTGTCAAATTTCTTTAAATTTATCCGCTAACTAAATGCACATGCATATTGCCTTCTAAGTTTTGAGAGTGTATTTTTGTAAACCACCACACATCATACCTTTTACCATTTTGATTAGAGAGATAAAAATATAAGAAACTAAATTTCAATGACTTTATCAACAAACCCTATTCCAAATAACTTTTTCTCTTTTTTTTTTCTTCTAAGTTATTAATCATTTTTCTATTAATGAAAGGATTTTTTGAGTTATATTTAATAATAATTGATTAATTTTTTTCTTTTTGACGGGCGATAGATGAGATTGTTTTAGATGTCTCACATTCTAAATTTTATTTTATTTCAATTTTGTTTGACACCCACTTTAATTTAATTATTACAATATTTTCTTAATTATACGCCTATTTTGTAGTCGATTTTGAATTATACTCAACGAGATATTAAAATCTATTTTCCTTCTTTAATTCTATCTAATATTTTATTGTGTTATTTTGATTTGAGTGCATTTATTGTGGTTTCTAATATTATGTAATACATTGCAAATACAAATTCACATAGATGGATAGTGGCTTGTTTAGTAGGAAAAGTCATATTTTGTAGTGAGCTTCTGAAAATTACCTTGCAAATTTTAGAAGGTAATGCATAAGCTTTTGGCTAACGGAGAAATTTAACAGAATTTGACGGCGAGACCAATTTCATCAAAAAAAAAATGTAAAGGTGTGGATGGGTTTGCCAAAAAAAGAAAGGTAGAGATGATTTGTACAATCAAATTGAAAGGTAGGGATGTTTTGCACTAATTACCCTACAAAATGTACTTAGTAATAAAAAAAGAAAACAAATACAATGAAGAAAGAGTTCCTTTTGAATTTTGATGATTAGGAAGTTGTTTTTCTGACATGGTGATATTTAACAGTGAGACAACAACACATAAGCTTTCCATTAGACACATGAACAATTCTGTCAAGGATAGGAAACAGAATTTTTTTTAAAGTGATGTATGGATAACCTGAAGCTAAGTTTAGTAGAGTAATGAGTTATATTTTACAGTCCAGTGACTAAGTAGTAACCATTAACATAGTTCAGTGCCTGCTCAAATATTGAACCCGTATATAATTTGCCTGAATGAATAGGGGGAGAGGAAGGCTTTTATTCTAGAAATCACGTTTTTGTTTTATTCAATTTGCCTTAGAAATCCAAGAATTTATGGAGGATAGAGAATTGAGCAAATTCGCACTTCCCCAGAAGCCTCCATTTTGTTTGTATTAAGTTCAGTCCATCTCCAAAACTTACGTCCAAGTTATATCCAGTTTCGGAGTTTCCTGTTACCCGCCATTTTATGGCCGTTGGAACTCCATAGCCTAATCCCTTGAATTTCCCACCATTAATCCGCTACCCCACAAACCATGTCCCTGTCCCATACCCCCTTTAAATGCCCCAGTTTTAATGACTTAGTTGATCAGGTCACAAGAAGCATTATTTTAACGTTCACGCCACCTCTTTTTATCAATACCAGGTACCAAGCAGCTGAAAAAAAATGACTATGGCTGCCTCAGTGTCCACAACAATTGGCGGTATTAATGGGGTAGTGGTACTATGTTTTTTTCCAGTTACTTTTAAGATGTTACACGTACATATGCATGCTACTCTATGAGGGTTTGAAATAATCGAACTAATTCTTATGTTAACCGTCTTTCTTTTTGTGAAAATGTTGTGATTTTGGATCATGCCAAGTGTTTGATTTTATGTCTCCATGGAATCTGTTCTGAAGAAAAATGTGTTCCTGGTGCAGTTGAAAGGGAATGGTTCTAGCACAGGGACTTTGGTTCCAAGATCCAGCTTTTATGGCAAGAGGCTACTAAAAGTGGTGAATTATAAAGCAACAAACAGCAGGATTCCACCTGGGAGCTTCAAGGTTGTAGCAAAGGTTGACGAGAAGAAACAGACGGACAAGGACCGTTGGAGGGGGCTTATAACTGATGAATCAGATGATCAACAGGACATTGCGAGAGGAAAGGGAATGATGGAAACTCTGTTTCAAGCTCCCATGGGCACTGGCACTCACCACGCCATCATGAATTCCTATGACTACATCAGCGCCGGTCTTCGCCAGTAAGGACTCTTTTGAATTTTTTTCGTACATAAAACAATATATTATATATGATAATCTGAGAATGATTGTAGTTTAACCACTTTTGAGTTGCCGTAGGCTAGGTGGGTAGATTCTTTTTTCATAAAAGGCATAGCTCGTAAGTAAACAATGTTTATTATTATTATGGGTATTAACTGAGACCTTAATTCTAGTATCTTTCCTTACTGGATGCCATATTGGACTACCTCGTTTTAAAGTTTACAGTCAGAGATCTTACAAACTAATTTCTTTTGGTTTTGTTTAATATTCAACTGTTTCTTCCCAATCGTTTTGTTGGGACATCCCATGTAATGTTTCATGATATCCAATCTTGTAACATAGTTTTAATGTTGTTTTTGTTGCATGATCTCATAGGTACCAACTCGATAATAATATGAATGGGTACTATATTGCCCCTGCTTTCATGGATAAACTTCTTGTGCACATAGCCAAAAACTTCATGAACCTGCCAAACATCAAGGTTTGCTTTTAATACTTTAAATGCCCAGTCCTTTTGAGCTACAGAGAAGGAAAAAATTTAAAATTGAGTGACATTGTTAAATTCCTTGCAGGTTCCACTAATCCTGGGAATTTGGGGAGGGAAAGGTCAAGGGAAATCGTTCCAGTGTGAGCTTGTTTTTGCCAAAATGGGAATCAAGTAAGTTATCCTTTAGAATTTGGAAAAAAAATGCAGAAGTATAATACGGTTTAGGCTACTATAGCTGATTAGGTTATACTGGTGACTTAGGCATTTAGCAGTTATAGAAGACCTTAATTCATGTTGTGATTTCAGCCCAATTATGATGAGTGCTGGAGAATTGGAAAGTGGAAATGCTGGAGAGCCTGCTAAGTTGATTAGGCAAAGGTATCGAGAAGCGGCTGACAGAATTGCAAAGGGCAAAATGTGTGTCCTCTTCATCAATGATCTTGATGCAGGGGCTGGTAGATTTGGTGGAACTACACAATACACAGTGAATAACCAGATGGTAAATGCAACCCTTATGAACATTGCTGATAATCCCACCAATGTGCAGCTTCCAGGTATGTACAACCAACAAGAGAATCCGCGCGTCCCCATTATAGTCACTGGTAATGACTTCTCTACACTGTACGCCCCTCTTATTCGGGATGGTCGTATGGAAAAGTTCTACTGGGCTCCGACCAGGGAAGACAGAATTGGTGTTTGCACTGGTATCTTCAGGACTGATAATGTGCCGAGAGAGGACATCATTAAGCTTGTTGATAGTTTCCCTGGACAATCTATTGGTAATTTATTCTCCTTAATCTGTGCATTGACTATTTACACTTTTACATAGTGCTTTGAGAATAGCCTACGATTGATCCCAATGAGTTTTTCGACTTGTGTGCAGATTTTTTCGGTGCCATAAGAGCTAGAGTGTATGACGATGAAGTGAGGAAGTGGATTGCAGATGTGGGTGTGGAAAGTGTTGGGAGAAAGCTTGTAAATTCTCGGGAGAAACCCCCGAAATTTGAGCAACCAAAAATGACTCTTGAAAAGCTCCTCGAGTATGGCACCATGCTTGTGCAAGAGCAGGAGAATGTGAAGAGAGTTCAATTATCAGACAAGTACTTGAAGGAGGCAGCCCTTGGAGATGCCAATGAGGATGCCATCAAAAATGGAAATTTCTATAGATAATTTTCTGGTTTCCCTTATATGGTTTAAAATCAATAATTCTGTATTAGAACAGAGCATAAGTGGAATTAATTTATGCAATTCTTGACTTCGAGAAAGAGCGCTTATTTATTCCAACATCGTATTAATCAAATCCGATCTCGCAAAAATAGTTATTCTAAATGATTGTTGATTCGTTGTTCCTCCTTCCCTTCAAATTCACTGCTAAAGCAGTGGACTAGTATGGATATTGGCACAACATAAAAGAGGATCAAGAAATACATAACTTCTTAGCTTATTAGATCTTAATAGCAAACAAAGGTTCATACTTTGATGCTTGGAGAAAGCTCAAGCGTTAACCGATTCTCGGCGGCTTAACGACTTTCCCAGAGGAGTCAATAAAGATACGCACTCGGCCTGTTCGATAATCCATGGTTATAAAAGAATCCTGTGGAAGCACATGAATTTGAACCCCTGGCTTGCCTTCCTTAATTTTTCTTTCTGCTTCTTCTGCTGTCAGTCCTACCACCTCGTCCCATGATGTTTTCCCTGCAGATTCATGTCCCTGAAAACCTGCAACACTCCAAAAACTCTTCATAGTAACGTACGATTCTTCCAGTAATAATTAACTTATAAATTGACACAATGTTTTTGTTGGATAAGTTGTAACCTGTTATTTTTAATGGCTTCACGGGTGATTCCTCAGAGATCTTGTTTTTCTTGATCCTTCTCTGCCATTAGAAGTTGGAACTGTGAGCGAAATGGACGAAATTCAAAACAATGGAGATCTTAGTAATACAAGATTTAAGGATGTATCGTCGAATTGACAAGAATTGAAGGCGTTACAATCCACTATCTCGCATAAATTATCGAATAGGATTCTTGTTGACAAAGCTAATGCCGGCCAACGAAAAATGAAATTTTATACTTGTAGATGTTTTTCATAATTTAATAGTAATATTTTTGATTTGTTTGCCGGCCGACTAAAAATAAATTTAAATGTTTTTCATATAATTTAATAAGATTTATGATTTGTTTGTTGGTTACGCAAATGTTTTGTCGTCCCACAATTGTTTGTACCATAAAACAAAGATCGACTTGCTTGGTGGGGTTACGGGCCGGGGGGCAGAGCCTCTCGTGGGGGCTCAGCGGCAATCCGAAAAGTTTTCAAAAGTGTAAATAAGCGTATGTTCAAGTTTTGTGTCTATTGACGATTACTCAGCAGCGGAACCGAGTGTTTGATTCATTGCTATGGTCATCATAAATTCAAACCTATTGTTTTTGCAAGACCTTCCCCTTTCTCTGAATGTCTAAATGGTGAGACAGAATTGAAATAGAATCACACAAAAGCAACATATAACATCAAGAGGGAAAATAGTAGGGGAAATTATGTCTCACACTATTTTTTGAGGTCATGTTTCACATTTGCACGCAAGCGGTTTTTTTTTTTTTTTTGCATTTTTACACTGTTTATTATCAAATTTATCGTCTACATTTTTAAGTGTTAAATATCAATTATTAGATTTATTAATTATTTTATAATATCTTACTGTGATTTTTTATTTATATTTTACGTAATATGAATGTAATCTAATATATTTCGATCTGATTCTCATAGATTTATTTGTAGTGATTGAATTTTAAATTTACTTATTATCCTTTTTTCCTGGAAAATTGTCATTTTTTTATTTCCCTATTATTGTAATATATATTTTTTAATATATACTATAAGTATCTAGAAGGTATTTAATTAGTTTATTTAAGTTTCTAATTAATAATAATTAATTACATTTTATTAACAAATTTAAAAAATATTAATATGACCACTAAAAGGTGTACGGTTAACCGCTAATTAAAAAAGGTTAATATGGTTTATTAAAAAAAGGTTAATATGATTTATTTAGAATTTAGCTGTCATTGTAATCCCCCAACCCCAAGAATTTAGATGCATGATCAAAAATTGTATGCATTTAATAGATTTCGATCTGATTCTCATGGATTTTTAGTGATTGAATTTTAAATTTATTTATTATCCTTTTTTACTGGGAAAGTGTCTTTTTTTTTATTTCCCTATAATTATAATATATTTTTCTAATATATAACATAAGTATCAAGAAGGTATTTAACTAGTTTATTTTAACTTTTTAAAGATCGGAAGAGCTAATAATAAGTTATTAACTAATTAAAAAATGTTAATATGACCAGTTTATTTTAACTTTTTAATTAATAATAATTAATAATAATTTATTAACTAATTAAAAAATGTTAATATGACCAGTTTATTTTAACTTTTTAATTAACAATAATTAATAAAAATTTATTAACTAATTAAAAAATGTTAATATGACCACTAAAAGTTGTATGGTTGAGTGCTAATTAAAAAAACGTTACTATGGCTTATTTAAAATTTTGATGTCATTATAGGTCTTTCCTCCAACAGAATTTAGATGCATTATCAAAAGATATATGATACGTGATTGCCACCGAAAAAAAGGTCGTGTGATACGTGGTTGCAATACTAAATATTTTGATATCAATGACCGCTATTAATTTATATGTATCGATTTTCCAAACAAATCATGATAATTTGTAAGTAATATATTATCAAAAATTCTATGACACATGGTTCCGATATTGAATATTTTGATACGTAATACCATGTAAGTAATACATATAAAGTTATACGGCACGTGGTTACGATACTGAATATTTTGATATGTTGATTTGATATAAATGATTGCTACCAATTAACGATATTGAATATTTTCATACGTTGATTTGATGTACTGATTTGATTCGTCCCACGTCCCATTGTAATATTCAGTATGGCTCGACTTTCTCTTTCAGCATCTCATTCAACTTTTCTTCACCCCATTTTTCTCCCCACTGAGCGTCCAATATTTTATCAGCAATTTCCCTTTGTGCATTGAGAAGAATTATCATCTCATATAACTTTCTCGGATCTTTCAGGTCATTCTCCGTCCAAGAAGCAACATTTAGTAGGAGATTCAACCCCCCCCCCCCATAATTCTCATGTCGTGGTGGAGGATCAAGTTTCACAATTTCTGCCACCAGAGCTTTTTTCACCTTGGAGGATCAACGGGTTCTGTTGTTTCTCAGAATTTTTAATTTTGAGTGTACCCTATCAATCATATATATACATGGTTTGTCATCTACAACTGCGGGACTCTTATCCCTTTTGAAATATACCAGTGATATCCTAGGAAATCTGGACAAATCTATTAATTTTTCTGTTAGTACTTATTTTTTTATTTTGTTTAATCTCCAATTTATTTTATTATCAATCTACCCATATATATTTTTGAGATAATCAAGTGTATTTTTGCTATTTTTATGTTCATAGGTGGAAAGATAAAGTGGCTATTAATTTTAGACCCAAATATCTAAAGCGCCCACAATAGTAATGCTTGGAGAACTAGAGCCCATTTCCAAACCCTTCGAGAGGTTTTCTTACAAAATTTCGAAAGATTCTTGAAAATTTTCTTGGAGAACTATTCAAAATCCGTCATAATTTTCCTTCATTGTATATCAATTTTTATTTTTATTTTTTATTTTTTATTTTTAAATTTTTGATACAAGTGAGTGAGTGAGGGAGAGGAGAGGAGAGGAGAGGAGAGGAGAGGAGGGTAGGGGAGGGGCCCGGACCATGGCAGGGTTTCTTACAGAGCCAGGTTTTCAATGAGATACTGACATGTAGTGTATGTCAGGTGAGGTGTCAGTCTGTGATTGGAGACTGAGCTCCGTAAGAAACCCGACTTTGTTTCCATAGCTGGACCGAAAATAGGAGAGGGATAAGTATGGTTCAAACCTAAGACATCTTACTTGAAACGTGAATATTTTAACCATTGCACCAGTTGTTTGAACTACTGTGCATCTTAATATTAGTATCATAAAAAGGATTAAAAAACTAACCGTATGTGAATGCAGAAAATTAAGGGATATATTTCTAGAAAGCAAAGGACAAAACGGCACCACAAATCTCAAAACAGCAAAGATGACCATCTTTGTTATTATTAGTATCTAATCTAATTACTGCGCCACAATTTAGAACTTTGATTTTGATTAATTAAAATAGACTTACTCTAATTCCAAGTTCAATTAAAGTTGTTGAAAAAGTAAAATCTAATAATATCTTATTAATATATACTCCTTCATTTTTTTATTAATTATTTCACCTTAATTAAGTAGTACTATTTGGTAGATAATGGGGTATATTAAATAAGAGTATATAAGGAAATTAAGATTCCAACTAAATTTCAATAAAAAAAGTAGCTTATAATTTGGGACGGAAAGAAGTAAACAAACCATGGAACAGAGGGGTAGTTAGTTAATTAATTAATACAATAATAATAATATGATTATGAGAAAGTTCATGATCTTAGGGAATACCTCAACTCGAACCAGAAGAAGAAACATGTAAGTTCAATAACTAACTGAACAGAAAACAACAACACTAATAATATTGACAATTAATTACACAAGGTTGTCCCTAATTTTTGATGCCCATATAATGAGCCCTAAAAGTAAAAAACCCAAAATTAGATATTGCAAACTAATTGGAACGCCATAACATGAAACTGTTGTAGAAAATTAAAGGCTGGTTTTTACGGCCAGCGCCAAATGGAATTTTTCTGTGAGTTGAAAGATCTCGGGGCTCTGCGGATATCTTGCAAGTTCATAGCTCATAGGTGTGCGACACAATGGACATTTTTTCCCCTTCTCTAGCCAACGGATTAAGCACTCGTAGTGATAAGCATGTGAACATGACAAGAATAATATTTCTTCTCCAACACAAAGCTTGCTTAAACAAATACAACAATCTCCTACCATGGGATGATCAAATTCCATTGTAAACTTGTAACCTAGGTTGCACGGAAACGGAAACGGGACACGAAGCCGGACATGAAATGGGCACGGGGAAGTGTGATTTTGGAAAATTTAGGACACGAAATGTTACGGAAACGTTATGGAGTAATTGTTATTTTTTGGTATAATTTCAATATTCAATCTCAAAATTCAAAAAAAAATATATATATATATATATATATATGTAAACTCAAAACACTAATTAATACGAATTAGATAACTAAGATATCAAATCAATTCAATATAATAAAAACTCAAAATTCATTGTCATCACAAACTAACTATTGAAATGAAGTAATGCACAAACTAAGATACTTAAAAAAAAATATTCAGCAATTAAATTTCTTGAACATCGTCACCATCAATATCTATGACACTATCGTTGACATCATTGAATAACATGACCTCCATCTCTGGCTCATCTAAAGAAAGACTTGCAATATTAAGTGTGCCAACATCCTCAAAAGTGTTAAACTTAATTTAGTTTAAGTTAGTTTAAAAGTTTATTTTATATTAAAACCTTAATAAAATTACTATCTTAATTTTTTAAATATGATTATAATTTTTCCTTTTTTAAAAAATAAAAATCTGAATTTTTTGTTGTAAAGTTTCCATAAAGTGTCCATAAAGTTTCCATAGAGTTTCTTAATTTTATTAAAAATTAGGAAACATTTTAAGAGTTTCCCAAAAGTTTCCGACACGAAACGCTAACATTTTGAGAATTTCTGTGCTTCATAGCTTGTAAGACGGAGGCATCTCCTCAACAAGCTTAATCAACCGATCACCATCGTTTAAATGTAACACTTCAGTGGTAATGGCCCTCTCTTTGGCAACATCAACGATTTCATTTTCTTCTTGTAACGTATAATCCTAAATCCTCTGGTCCTCAGCAATCAAGATGAGCAAAAAACATGATCCTATTTTGTCAGCCAAATTAGCAATAACCACGACAAGCAAGGGGTAAAATTCCAAGAGCCAAACAACGACTTGTAAATCCCTACTAATTAATTTGCATATGATTTCATCATAATGCGCATGGTACTTGCTTCTCCCATCGCGTCCAATCTGCAAGAGACTCTCGATTAGCTTCCCCTCACAAATCCGTTTCCATCGAATGTGGTATATATTTTGGGACATACTTATGGAAAATGAATATTAGGACAGAGCCACAAAGGTAGTATACATATGCTTCCTGATGGGAATTGACGGGGGCACGAAAAACTGATATGGCATTCCGAACATGGGAATTATTCTGGCAAAAGTGGCTATAGATGCTTGCTGCAATGGTGTCTGATAGAAAGCTCAAGTTCACATTTATCATGGTGGAAGAGGCTCTGGAATATGCCCTTCCGATGGGGGACAATCTACAGAGACGATGGTTTATCATGCCCAGTAGGTGGCTAGTTGAACTTCAATCCATTTAACATGTTTTTCCCTAGGGTATTTTTGGGTGTGATTTTTCATATTGGTGTTGACTTATATGAGATAAAGATGTGTGTTGATGTTGGATTTTGTTTTAAGTTCAAGTCAATAAAGTATGGATTCAAGTGTCAAGTCTATTAGGATGAATATGAAATTAAGTCATGGATTTCTAGTCTAGTTTGAGACGAAAGCTTAGGTAGGGTACGTTTTGAAATTTTGAATGGAGAAAAAAATTGTTCTCAAAAAGTGGATTTCTTAAACGAGCTTCTCATCTTCCTAGCTCTAGGTCTTTGGGAGGTGGTGACCTGGCTTATTACAAAGCTTGAAGGGACTTGCCCACAAGTACACTATAAGTACATATGAAACATATACTAGACTGAAAGTTGCAAGCACGACTAAGTACAACTTCTTTAACCAATTCGTCTAATGTAGGTGTTAAATTTCTTTTTTCAAACTAACTACTCAAGAAAATATAATTTAACACCGAATTGATAAAATTTCTATTTGTTTTGGGTGAAAAGGTGATTATCGACCTTATGCTGTCCAAGCAAAATTCTTTGGTGCCCGACTACAGAAGTTAGATATACTTCAGTTTTCCTAACAGCTCGTTACCATGTGCCTAGTATGGATCAATATTGGTGAGGCATATATAGAAATTTTCACCTTTAAATCAAGCTAAGAATTAGTTTGGATAACACACTTTTTAACACCATAACAAACAAAATTAGCCAGTTTGTCGATTTATTTTGGAAAAAAAAAAAGGAGACTCAGTTATTAACATAAGTTGAATGTCAGTCGACTCCCCTGTAGTATTACGAGAGGAACACCGAACATGAGATAATAGAGAACTAGCAAGTCTTCTTTTTCTTTTTTCCCTCTCTTTATTTCCCATTTTAATCATTCAATACAATAATAATATGCCATCCAATTAGTATGAAAGTTTTCCATTTGATAACCAGCTTACTCTTTGAATTTTCGATATTGATTAATCAAAAACTAAGATTTCAAGGATTGACCTAGTGGTTAAAGACTCAACGTCTTATCGAGAGTTTCCGAATTCAAATCCTATATCCTCCTCCCATCCACTCCTTTTGTATATAAAAAAAAATAAAGAACCTTATAAAACAACAAATTAAATAAATCTTCATTAATTAGTAGTAGTGAATTAAAATGAAAATTTTTCTATGGATGAACATAAAAACTCGTGAAGTCAAAACAACTTTTGATGAGAGATTATGTTACGCAATTCCTAGTCGGCAGGACTTGACCAGTGCAGGTGCGGCAGGCACGTAAATAGGTCAGAATTAGTCTTTTTCGAGTTTTTCTACAAAACCCATCATTGATTTTCTTAACATTACCCACTTTGTTGATGTGGTTGGTGGATAAAGCCAAAATGGTGAGGCCTGGAGTAAAATTTAGAAGGCGCCTTTTTCCCCCGAACTCTGACGTTCGAAATCCACCCCCAACCCCTGTTTTTCTATGAGAATGCTACCATCAGCAATGCTCCTCCGCCACGCATCGTTCCGGCACTGCTTCACCTTGTCGGCAAAGGAAAAGAGTCAAAGAACCACCGCCAATTGAAAAAAAAAAAAAAAAACCAAAAAATAAATAAATAGATAAATAAATTAATTAATTACAAATTCAAACCTTTCAGCTTTTACTTTGAATTTGTCCAACTTTCTTCATCATTGGAGCTCTTCTTGTTTGTGCGAATTCGACTTGGATGCAAAGCTTTTCCGGCGCAGGCGACAGAGGGAGGCGAATGGGCTCAGTGGATTCAAAGCTGGGGATAGTGGGTTTTGGGTATGAGTTGCGACAAATTGGGGGAGACGGGCGTAGTGTCTATGGGGGCTAGTTGTGCCCATTTTCCGGCGCCGGGAGGAGATTGGGTGGCGGGTGAGTTCATTGTTTTCAGATTTTTTTCTCGGGGCGGGAGATCGGAACAAACGTCAGAATTTTGGGGGGAAGAAGAAGGTGGGCGGCCCCCACCCCCACCCTTTTTTTTTTTTTTTTGAAGTTCACTCTTGGTCCCACTATTTTGGCTTATCCACGGCCACATTAGCAAAATGTGTAACGTTAAGAGAACCCATGATGATTTTGGAGAAAAAGACCGAATCAAGTAGGAAATTGCGGTCCGATGGAACAAATAATTAATTTCATTTTTCTTTTACTCAAAATTACAAGTTTTCTCGTGTGATTTGAAGGAGGTTCTTAATTAAAATCTCTTTTTCAGATTTTTGGATCATCTATTTTACACGATGCCCCGCTTTTCCCCACTTTCAATTTCCAATATTACTTTGTCCATGTTCCTATATTGATGTTCATGTTTCAATCTCAACATTAATAGACAAATTGTGGGTTGTTTACATAATAAGCTTTGCATTGAAACTTCAATGTGTTAAGTTAAATACAATTTACAAATATCTTATCACGGTATTGTTTGTATCAAAGCAAATTAATTTATGTCAACTATGAGGTATACGACACATATGTTTCTTGTAGAGACTTTAGAATGTAAGTTAAAGACAACTTACAAATATCATATCTTGCAACTGTACATATCGAAACAAACACAAACTCTATAGATTAGGAATTCAATGTATGTTATGCACCATGTTTAGGTGTGTTGTCCTTGTCAAACAGGCTAGCGAGGAAGCCCTTTAAATTAATAATAATAATAATAATACAACTTTCCATAAAAATGCGATTTGTAAAAATTATCAACTCTATCAACAATCTCTTTCTTCCACCATCAAGTTGACACGTGTCGCAATAAAGGGGCATAGGTAATTATTTTTATTTATCCATATAACAGGTGACTATATAATAATGTGTCAATGTGCTTGCAAGAGATCTTCTAATACTATTTAAACTACGCTTCCCACAAAGAATACCAACTATAATAGCACAATTAATGTGGGGGAAAAGCCAATACGTCTGTGGTCTAATGACATTCTAGATAAATTCTTAAACCCTTGGTCAAAAGTTTGATTCCCTACCCCTATAATCCCCTTTGTAATCTCAAAAAAAAATATATGGGGAAAAAACTCCCCCACAAACTCAAATAATGTAGAAAAATTAGGGGCTAAAATTCTATTTTTGTGGGGGTGGAGAGAGGGTAAATGAGGGGTTACTTTAGCCCTCATTTGCCCTTTTCCCCTTGTTCTTGTCCCACAAAACATCTTCAATCTAATTAAATTATGTGTTACATGTCAAATTTAAATGTTCCCCCTCTCCTCCCGGTTTTTCTCCATACATATAATTTAAAAATATGTTTTTCCCTCTTAATTTTTCCATTTAGCATTTTTACTCTACATTAATCTTACTCTAATTGTACGGTGATTGGCGTATATTAAGAAAGAAAGTCGGAGTAAATAATTGTGTACCACGTTGGTCGTTGGCAGGTAAATGAGCAATAAATTTCAACAATATAGTGGTTGTCATTTGTCAATGTTGTTACATTACCTCAAAGACTTCGAAAGGTACCATTTCTCCCTACATTCAAACCATGGTCCCTGTCCAGCTTGCAATACTGATTTTTCACGTACTAAATTGCTTCGTAACAGTTTCGGAATCCGTCGAAGAATTCTCGTTCAACGGATTCCGGTCGGCGAATCTGAGCCTCGACGGCTTAGCTCAAATCACGCCCAAAGGCCTCTTGGAACTAACCAACACCACAATCAAAAGATCGGAAGCTCATGTCTTTTTTGCTGATCCCATCAGATTCAAGAATTCACCTAGTTCCTCTGCTTTTTCATTTTCCACTTACTTTGTCTTCGCCATGGTTTCGGCCTTCAACGACTTGGGCGGTCAGGGGATTTTATTCGTGCTTTCGCCGAGCAAAACCATTCATGGAGCCGCTATTCAAGGAACATACTTTGGCCGATCTCAATCAAACCAACAACGGAGATTCTTCCAACCATATTTTTGGAGTGGAACTCGATACATTCCAGAATCCCGAGGCAAATGATATCAACGATAACCATGTTGGGATCGATGTCAATGGAGTGAATTCAACTTCTTTAACCCCGGCGGGGTTTTGGGACAATGGCACAAACGGTTCGTTCCGCAACTTGACACTTAATAGTGGGAATCCAATGCAACTTTGGGTTGAATATAATGGTACAGAGAACCAAATCTCTGTTACATTAGCTCCATTGAAAGTATCCAAGCCAAAAGTCCCTCTTCTTCAGATAAACTATGATTTGTCACTTGTCTTGAAGGAAAATATGTTTGTTGGGTTCTCCACAGCCACTGGTCCTATACAACTAACATCCCATTATCTTCTTGGATGGAGCTTCAAGATCAATGGCTTGGCTCAACCACTTGATCTCTCTAGACTTCCTAAACTTCCGCGCGACCATGGCAAGCAGGCATCGAAAGTCTTCACAATTTATCTACCGGTGCTCATTGTACTTTCAGTGTCACTCATCATTTGGGGAGTCGTCTTTTATGTCAAGAGAATGAGGAAATTTGCAGAAGTACTTGAAGATTGGGAGCATGATTACTCTCCTCAGAGGTTCAGATTCAAAGATTTGTACAAAGCAACCAAAGGGTTCAGAGACAGGGAAGTTCTAGGAAGAGGAGGATTTGGAAAAGTATACAAAGGTGTGATGCCTAAGACTAAAGTTGAGATTGCTGTTAAGAGGGTGTCACATGAATCAAGTCAAGGAATGAAAGAATTCGTGGCGGAAATTGCGAGCATGGGTCGATTGCGCCACCGGAATTTGGTGCCGTTACTGGGATACTGCCGTCGTAGAAGTGAACTGCTATTGGTCTATGAATTCATGCCCAATGGAAGTCTAGACAAGTTCATTCATGACCAACCAAAGTTCACCCTCAATTGGGACCAAAGATTTCGAGTCATCAAAGGCGTTGCCTCCGGACTACTTTACTTACACGAAGAATGGGAACAAGTAGTGATCCACAGAGACATAAAGGCGAGTAACGTGTTACTAGACGGGGAATTGAACGGTAGATTAGGTGATTTCGGGCTTGCAAGATTGTATGATCACGGTACGGACCATCACACAACTCATGTGGTTGGGACACTAGGCTCTCTTGCACCAGAGCAAAACAGAACAGGCAGGGCCACAACAAGCACTGATGTGTATGCTTTCGGGGCATTTTTGCTTGAAGTGGCCTGCGGGAGAAGGCCGGTCGAGCCAAAAGCTACCGCTAACGACCCAATCTTGGTAGATAAAGTGTTCTCCTGCTGAGAACAACGGCGATATCTTTCAGGCAGTCGATCCAAATCTTGGCCACGAGTATAATACAAATGAGATGGAAGTAGTGTTGAAGCTTGGCTTGCTCTGTTCTCATTCAGATCCTAAGTGTAGGCCTAGCATGCGTCAAGTGATGATGTACCTTGAAGGCGCATTGGCTCCACCGGAACTGTCTGCAAATGGCTTAAAATTTTCGCTACAAGAAGGTGAAGGGTGTGACGATATCCCCCTCTGGTCGTATCCTTCCACTTCTTCTGCACGAACAGGATTTACAGACACTTCCTCGGTTACAAATTGCGTCCTCTCTGGAGGCCGATGAGAAAATTACCTCCACTATCTGTTTATGTACATTACGGTATCGTGATATCCGATAAGTTCACTAATTTACAAGTTCTTCCTATAATATTTCTCTACTTCTCCACTACACGTACTGGTACTTGAACAAGCTCTTAGTCAAAGATAATAACTTTTGTACTATGTGACATTTGATGATGTTTTGGAGATATTTGTTTGATGAGCCTTAGTCAAGAATGGAGATAATCCAACGGACTGAAGCTCATTCAATGTGAAACTGATTCAATTGCACCAAAGCATTTATATTACTATTTTCTTGTATCTCATCTTTAGTTAGTGAAATATTATTATTATCTATTTATCATCATTCATAAATCAAGAATATATTTCTAGAAGTTGCTACCGTGGATGGATTGTTTTTATTTATCATGAGTCTGTAAGAGGACTTGTGAACTCAAACTTTTGTTGGATGATTGCCCCGTTTACAAACTATTTTTATTTAGAAACAGAAATAAATAGTGGAGATTTGTCGTATTGATTGATTTAACCAGATTCTATTTTTAAATATAAATAGTTATTATACCAGTATAATCTATGCAGCATGGAAAGATCATTTTTTTCTAACCTATATTACATTACATCAATTTTAAATTTAATGTCTATTACGTATTCTCTCCAACCTACCCGTGAACTTTACAAGAGACAAACAATGCAACTTCTATCAGCATTCTTTCCTTTGTGGTTACCTTATTCTTGTGATGATGTGTAAAAGTTAAAATGGCAGTGTAGAAGTCTATGAATTGAGATCCAATTGAGTTCTCAGTATATCAACCTCATATATACTCATGACTTTCATTAATAACTATGAAGTTATGTAGGTTTTGATTATCTGGTTGTGTGAAAAAATAATCTTAGTGCATCTCTAATAACTCTATAGATTGTTGGGCAATGGGTTGAATTGGGTTGGACTGATTTTTGGCATAAACCGACCCAACACACATCTTGTAGTTTGAGAATTATTTGAAACCGACCCAGCCCATCATAGAATGGTTTGAATCGGCTTGGTAGGTTGGTTTAGTGGTTTACTGGTTTTAGGGCTGGGCATCGGATCGAGCGGTTATGGGTTTGGCCTGGACCCAAACCCAAACCCGAACTGACTTGAAGTCGGGTTGAAGATTTCCAACCCGTAACCGGCCCGACGGGCCGATCAACCCAACCTAACCCGACCCATTACGGGTCGAGTTCGGTCGAGTAGGTTTCTGGGTCAGACTCTTCAATTTTTTTTTTTATAAACTTAATTGTTGGCCCATTTATCAGCTCATTTCATTTTTTGCCCATTTTTTACTACTTAAAAGGGAGATTGGGGCCGGAAAATAAGGCTTTAGTCTAGGGGTTTTTTTTTGAAATCTTTAGTCTAGGGTTTCAGACCAAAGTTCAAAGAGAGAGAGAGAGATCAGGGTAGCGGCGCGGCAGTGGCGGATGGTCAACGGCGGCACGGTGGCGGTGGGTGGTCACGGTAGCGTTGGTGAATGCTACTTGGTGGTTTATATTACATGGTGTTGTTTTCTTTTCTTTTCTTTTTTCTGTTTATTTTTATTTTTTGTTATTCTGTTTTATTTGCCACTGCTACATCAATTCAAATTATGCATTGAAGATACTGGGTTTAGCTCCCAGCCCTAGTGTCAGTTAGTAATAAAATTTCCACGACGCTTAAAATGCAGGCACACTTCACATTCAAATGGTCCGTCAGGCATCTTCTATTATTATTATTATTTTTTTTTTTTTTTTGCCTTTTTTGTATCATCTCTTCTTTTCTTAAACAAGGACTTAATGTTCACGTGGTCCAATTATTTTCTCAATTCACATATTCCATGGTGTTGTTTTCTTTTCTTTTCTTTTTTCTTTTTATTTTTATTTTTTGTCATTCTATTTTATTTGCCACTGCTACATCAATTCAAATTATGCATTGAAGATACTTGTAATCTCATTAATGACTATATTCACTATTAGAAAACAGGGCATCACCGATGGACTTTTCCATCGATGAAAGTAAGAAATTCGTCGGAAATAACCTTCACTGACGGAATTTTTCTGTCAGAAAATCCGTCGGTGATACCCTGCTCGCTAATACTTTCCAACGGAAATTTTGTATCCATCATAAATTTCCAATTGATTTTTTATCTGTTGGAAATTTCCGTTGGACCAAATCCTTCAGAAATTTCAGACGGAAATAAGCGTCCGTCAGAAATTTCCTACTTAATTTCTGACTAATTTCCATCCGCCGAAAATTTTTGACCGACATTAGAAAAATAATAATGGAAAAAATTTTTCAACCCGAACCGGAAACCTACCTGCGCTCCAACCCGCTAACCCGCACACCGACCCGCCAAATAATTCCGTTCAATATAGCATTGGCAAGATTCGAACCTTTGACCTGAGGGTTGGGGAGTGAGTTCCCAACCACTAGGCTATTGTGCATTTTCATTAATGTGCTAACAAAAAATATATATAAAGTATCCTCCTGTAGTTTTGTTATTCTAAAAATCATGAATTTTCTTTTCTACGCATTAGACTTTATATATTATTCATTATTTCATTAAAATTTATTATATTAAATATGTCATTTATGCTCTGAATTTTGTGCCAACTGGCGTCCTATGTGGAGATTGTTCGCATTTGTTGTTGATTTTCTTTTTATTGTTTTTTTAACTTTAGTTTGTGCTTTTAATTACAGATACAAAAACATAAGTTATTTTCTATTTCATATCTAAGGGTTGTTGATTGTTAATAGTACTTTGAATTTTTCATAACGTTTTTTAAATTTAGAACAAAATTTTACTTGCTATATATTAGTTAACTTATCTTCTAGTTTGCAAAAAAAAAGTTAACATATCTCCTATATATTTTTTGCAATCTAAAAATTAATGTATAATTGTTATAGAATATTTTGTGTATATTAAAACATATTAATAAAGTAATTGGATGAATTATTTATTATTGTACTTAAAAAAGTAAAACTTATTTCAAACATATTAAAAAAAAGTGTTAATTAATAATATTTAGTATAAAGAAAGCAAAATTTCCGACGACCTAGTGGATGCCATCGGAAATTTCCAACGGAAATGTAAAACCGTCGGAAATTTCCGACGGAACTTTTTGTCCGTCGGAAATTTCCGACGGCCTAGTGCCTTCCGTCAGAATTTATTCGGCCTAGTGCCTTCCGTCAGAATTTTGTGCCATCGGGAATTTCCGATAGAAACCAAATTCCGTCGGTAATTTGGTTTCTATCGGAAATTCCCGACCATTTCTTTCCCATCACAAATCACTGACGAATTTTTCGGTTTGTCGGAAAATCTATCGGTATTTTCCGACAGATTGTAGCTGGTTGAAAAATTCCGTTGGTGATGCCTTCTTTTCTACTAGTGATTGACTAAATAAAAAGTTATTCAATATTGAATAAGGGTATATAAGAGAAGTAAGTTTAAATTTTATATTTTCAACTACATTAATTCATATTTCTTAATATACTCGAAAGATTGATATGAGATTATTTTTATGAGACGGAATGAGTACTACATATTGACCTATAAAACCAAATTAAAGTGTAGTCACCTGAATGGCGAAAATTAATGTAAGGTGATTAAAGTACAGTGACCGTAAAATGAAATTAAATTAACCCGTTAACATTGCATACACTAATAGCATATCTAAAATTAAGCGATTCAATTTTTCTTTTCTTTTTTTTTTTTAATTGTGAATTCAAGTAATAAGTCTTCATAAAAGAATGGTATTAGAAATATACATTTTGTAATCAATATTTCTTATTTACCCTTATTTAGCAAGTTGAATTTAAAATGGATAGTTATTATTATTAAATATTAAATAGCGGTAGATTAATAAAATAATGTGAAATAGACTTTTTAATATAAACATAGAACTATATACTTAGTTAACTCAAAAACAAAAATTGGACCATATATATGAGAGGGAGGAAGTAGTTGTCTTGAGTTTTGTTAGAGGTTTTCTTTTCTTTTCTTTTTTCTTTTTTACCCTGTTTAATTATTAGTTACTTTCTACATCAACACCACTCTCTTATTACTGCATGATTAGATCAGGCCTCGTTCTATTCCCAAATGTGTCTCTTACCTATGTTTCTATAACGTCCTCTCCTAGAATTAGTATCTTATGTTTCTTTTTTCCCATTTGACTGAAATATAGTATTTTATTTTGCATCGTAGAAATAAAAAGAAAAAAAAATCCCAACGAAGTATTAGCACAACTCATCATCATATCTTTTCTCTAGAGTGGTCCCCGGTCCCCATCAATTCGTAAATAAATAAATTTATAGTACAAAATAAACAGCAAAGCACACATCATTCTTCATATGGTGTAGCAAACGATGAGTTCATCAATCACCAGGTTTTTTGTAAGAACAAAATATCGTATGCTAGCCTTAAAAATAAATAAATAAATCTTGTACTAGATTACTTGTATATAAAATTGCATCAACATACAATCACGTAAGCGCTTCTATTTCTTTGACGCGGAAAAAATAATTCATGCAAAAATGAAAAATGCAGTGCATAGACTAATCAAAAAGAAAACGTAAATACAGTAAATGAAACAGAAGTAGAAAATTTTCGCTCTAGTAATATGCTAGGGTTTCCTCTGCCGACAATTTGCGCACACAAAAATCAAGTCAATAGAAGTCCACGGTTGCATGATGTGCACACATTTAAATGTATAGAAAAATGTCTAGAAATTTGACGAGGAAAACTCAGGTAGCATTGGTAAATACCACACAGTGAAGAGTTTCCCAGTAAAGTGTAATTATATTCTATAACACACATGGGATGGGAGATTCCTAAGTCTCTAATCATATTTTAATTAACTACTATATTTCCCCACCCATAGGCTGATCAAGATTCAAGCCTATGCCCCATCTTCATTAGGCTAAAATAAGGTCCACTTATAAAATATATCGGGTTTGTGTACTAGTAAAGATTTCCGTAAATTTGTTACATGTGAAGTCATGGAAGATTCTTGCCTCTCAAATTAGATTAGTAGAACCTATATTTGTCGAAGGTACTTTATTGTTTTCTAACCTAAAGGCTGATCCAGATTCAAGCCTATGCCGGATCTTGATTTGACCAAATGTATACATCATTCTTAAAATATTTCGGGTTTCATGCATATTTTATCATAAACTTATGTAAATTTGTTATATGTCAAGTCATGCTAGTCATTATTGTAAAATTTTGTCTAAAGGGGGGGAAATGTTCTCCGGTTTAAAGGGGTTGTACTGAAACTTGAGGGACTTGACTACAATAGGATTTCTACTTGTCAACTCGTAGATATGTATTTGTAAATTTGTGAAGATGTAACAGTGTTTTTTTTTTTTTTTTGGACCAACATGAATATGTAATAGTTATGTGCCTTAAGAGACAATAAAATGAGCAATGATCATAACAGGTCAAATCAAGTAGAGTCATAAAATCAATTGCGTTTGATGAGTACGGGTAGTTTCTATATTGTCGGTGAAGAGTAGTGTTCAATCAAATGTGCGTACAAAGTATATTGTTTGTGCCCCTTGTATTGGATATATCCTCTCCCCCACCAAATTTTGAACAAAGTGGTTGGATATATCCTCTCCCCCACCAAATTTTGAACAAAATTCTAGTACTCTAAAAATATCATACTCTATCATATTGGTGATATTAAGAACTGACATGTAAATTCATGAAACTCAATTTATTGTTGAACTGGGGCCTTTAAAGACACATGTGAATTCTCGATTCATCAGGAATACTATATCTCTAGTACTCCTAAAAGACCAGAATTTTTTTCCCCAAATTATCAGCTCTTAGGCTATTGAATTATTGAGGACCACCCAATTGATACTTGATAGAAACAACACGCTTTAATTTATTAATTGAACTTCAAGATATCTATGTATATCCAATTTCATTGTCTACTTATAAAGAGCTAGACAATTTGAAGATGATTGCATTTGTTATTTATTCAAGCTGCCACTCCTGGAAGATATATATATATATATATTCAATCATGTTAGATAGCTTTGATATTAGGGCACTGGAGAAGTCACTACGACTATGAACTAATGAATGTCTAATTTGGGTCAAGACGTACTCAATAAGAAACAAGACATATTTTTGTGGTGCCCGTAGGTTTTAATTGAATTAGATGGAAATGATGATGATGAGAGTGCAAGGACTAAAGACCATTTAAGATTGCATGCAGATTAGGTAGCATAATAATAATAATAATAATATATGACATCTTTAATTCATAATCTTTTATATTCTATAAAAGTTAAAACATAAAAGAAAGAAATTATCTTGGACAAGATACACCAAAATAAGATTATCAGTTAAATTTTGAGTTCTTGAAATGCTGGCATTATAGTTGGAAAGGAAGGTTGGCTTTCACAATCAACAGTCCCCAAAGGGGTAATTATATAATATATATATACATATATTATATACTAATCATCATATCAATGTTATTAATTAATGAAACAGAGAACGCGCCTTGCTTTCAAATGCTAGTAATTAATGCCTTCCCCTGTCAATAGGGAACTTTGACCATACTATGAAGCTTCCCTACAAGACAGTGCAATTATATGCGGTATAATTTTAGGTAAAAAGCAGGGCAAACGAGGGGAACTGAATACCCAGAATTCATTTGGTGGATCGTCCAATGAAGATGACCACCTCATGGGACGCTTGTCCATCCAAATGACTTGGAACTCAAGTAAGACAGTGCGACTATCCTATTTGAGTATCTTTACCAAGAAATAATACTATGTAGCACCAGTAGTGCTTGCCACCAGTCTAGGTGGCATCTAATATGTCATTAGATCGGAAGAGCGTCGAATTAAATAAATAAATAAATGATCCACTTAATTCAACTTATCATTTAGTGTCACCTTGATATGGTGCTAAGCACCAGTAGTACTGAATAGCATTAATATTTTACCAATGTTAATAAGATAGTAAAAGCAACCAAAATTCATTTTACTAGCAAAGAAAAACGATGGATGTTGCAATTGAAGTATATTCATCAAAGTTGGAGAAGAACCTGTGAATGATTTATTATTATACACTATACAGAGTAATAGAGCATGCCAACCAACTACCATAACAAGTAACTGAGCTAGGAATTTGTATCTTCTGCTCTATTACTCTAAATAGAGAAAAAGCCTATCCCTTATGAACAATTGCCACCAGTTGATCCTACTTGGTTAGGCTGGTTCCATTTTCCACAGTATGTTATCAATGCCGCTGTCATGAATTTTCTCAGCAGCAGCAACTTTTGCTCGATGACCTGCAAGGGAAACCATTGATTTTTCCTTTTTGTCCTGATGGAGTTCATGAGCTTCACTGATGGATGCTGATCTCAAGTCAGCTGGTGGAATGAAGCAGTCTACCGATAGACCAGGAACGTTAAATGCCACCTCTTCGATTGTCCATGTTTCTTCCATCCTCGTCTTTGTATGACTCATTGCCATTTCCCCAAACCGGAAAAGAGTCGCCACAGAACGTCCAGAGTGAGCAATGATGATTCCTTCAACTGGCCGATAATCATCCAAGAAAGAGTTGATAGTAGTCTCCCAATAGACTGCATCACCGCCACCATTACATTGGATGCGAGTAAGGTGTGAATCTTCCATATATATGAGAAGTCCAGTTTTCTGGCTGAAGTAACCAAACAAGACATGCCTAATGATCTCAGCCAGTCCTTCACTCCTGGCCCTCAATGTCTGTGGATCTGTAGCCAGCTTCAAAATGAAGCAATCTTCCCCATTAATCTTCTTCTCGCCAATGCAAATTGCTTCTGCAAACATATTGGCAGTGGTTCTTGGATCAAGACCCTTCAAAATAAAACACCAGCATATCCATGAGTTCAAAAGACTGATTAAAAACAGAGCATCCCATTATATAATCTATAAGCAAATCTTCACCTGAAGAGCTCGGCGCAAGGGTCTAACCGGGCCTTTTGCTGTGTGCGCCCCCAGCCAAGGGGTGTGCCTCCAGACGAGTCTTCCATTGCAGCCTGCATGAACTTTGCTTCCCCCAACTGCAAGCTCAACATACCACATGTCAGGATCCATCTGCCAGAGTACGAATCCTCCAGATTCCATGGCCCTAGCAGCATTGCTGTTCCTCACTATCTTCGTTGCTGTTTCAAATTCTGAAGCTACCATTTTCAACTTTCCCATGGCATAAGCATTCTTATAGAATTCAGGAGCTTCTGCCCTCCAGTTGCAGCAGTATACTGCTGCAATATGTACCGTGCAGATAGAGTTTCCTACAGAGTCACAAATTCATATTAGAGAACTGTAATAATTTTTTGAACATATGTACATGGAAAGCGACAGCAATCTTCAAAATCCAACCTAAAAAACTAGCTTTCTTGCTTTCACATTCATACACATCAGAACAAGTTAACGGTTCCCATTTCTTTATTAATAAACTGTAAAGCACCAAATTTTGTTAGAGAAAAAGCATATTCAAATCAAAATGAATTTCAGTGAATTCTAACCATTACACCTAAGCAACTCCTCCTGCCAACAGAAATTCTGGAATGACTTAACAATTCAGCATAATTCATCAACGAAACAATAAATAAAAAATTAATAGACGAAGAAATGTTTGCGCAGAATCAGGGAAACATACAATAGGAGAGTTTTTGACGCTGAGATGAGGCCAATGGTCAGCGTTGCTAACATGCACCGGCGCAAGGGGCGCTCCCATCACTCCAAGCAACAACCGCAGATCAGATTTCTTCTGGCTGTCCCCATTCCCAATGGGGGCCCCGGTGGGAACTGAAGGGTTCCGGGTTAACTGTCCGATGACCCACTGTCCAACCGATCCGAGCCGCTTAGAATCGCCATATTCTAAGCAGTCCGGATCCGGACCCTCCGTCAATGGAGTCAGAGTCTCCCCAACCGGCTTCAGACTCCCCGATCTTAGAATTGACGACTCTGGAATATTGAGGGCACTATTCCTCTTCCTCCGAAGCAGGCCCGTAATCGGTGACCGACTCCGACTCGGACTCTTCCCCCGAGACCTTCCGGGAGATAAACCGCGTACAACCTCCTGCTTCAAAGCCGAGAAGAACCCCTGTTTTTTCTCCATCTCTGTACCAAGAAAACTCTCCCCTGTTATCTTAACGCTAAAATTTGTCGCCGAATTTCTGTGTCTACGCTCTTCCGATCTCTCCAGAGCTAGAAAAATAATGGGCATCAGGAATTTGCCGTCAATCATAAATCAAATTGCAAACAACAAATCTCAGAGAATGGCGAGTTGTCGTATATTAGTATACATAGAAGAAGGGAGCATATGTGGGGCAGTTACAGGAACCGAAATGCATTCATTATGTGTGTACTGGATTGTGGTTTTTTAGTTAGAGAAAGGAGGTACACTGACACTGTGGAGTGTGAGATCAGAGCAGTGAGGAAAACGTTGGGAAGAAAGAGGCGTTTTTTAGAGAGAGAGCGAGAGACTGTGAAAGTGACTTTGTTTGGGGACAGAGGAAAAGTCTGCTGTCTCTTTGTGAAAGTGTCTCTTTCCTTTTCCGGAGAATATTATTGAGTGAGTATTAACCAATGATTTTAGCTAGATAGTTAGTAGTAGTAGTAGTACTAGTGTTAAAATCCATATTCTTCCAAATCACTAACTTGAAGCCTTACGGATGATACATATGTCAATAGATATATAGTGAAGTACGACAGAGATTCTCTTGTAGTCATTAGTCGATATATTGTGATGAGAAACGAATTAATTTTTAAGTTGATTATTATCGATGAACTCAAAGATAACGCTCTCACTATGAGCTTGTTTGATCTTATTTATTTGGAAAATTTATAATGAGAAGAGAGGTAGAATGTGTATTAGAAATATAAAAAATGTGTAAAATATGTAGTTATAATTGAACAGTTACCAAATCAAATATCAAATTAGTGATAAGTAAATTTATAAATTGAGAGAAAAATGAGATCAAACAAGCTCTATGTTTATGAGTAGCTTTTGACTCAAAGTCATAAATTCAAGCACTATGGTCTATGCTGAGGTAACCGTATTTAAGAAAGGCGAATAGATAAGGCAGTCTGGCTGGGAATATCATATTTTAAATTATCTTCAAATAAACTGGTATTTATAAGTTTTATGTTAATACCAAAAAAACAAAAATTCCACCATGATGTTGATAGATAAGAGAAATACTATCCGTATAAAATTGTAACACACCCCCAATCACAACTTGAAGGGTGTTAATTCAGGAGGGTGTGCACAAATTTTATACATCTTGTATGTACAAATAACACTTAGTGGATAACATGCGAATCAATTGACATGTATGCACTAATGAAAATTAATCACTTGTCTCCAATTACCACATGTCTTCCCCTTAAATTATTATTATTATTATATTATTATTATCATCATCATTTAATGAGCATCCATATATGTGATACTCAATTGCATGTTTACAAACCAATTCTATTTTAAAATAAAATTAGCCACACACACAAAATTAATGGGATTCACTTATGCTACACAAATTTAACCAATTATTCTAAAAATATATATTTCTATTTTAAACAAATATAGTTTATAAACAAGGTCTAAATGCAGTGTCACATTTATTAGTTTGGTATTGTTGTATTTCATGAAGAATTGACTTTTGTAGTGCTCAAAAAAAGTACTTGTGAGAAGAATTGAGAACCACTTGTGAGAAGAAATTAGTTAAATGTTCTATAAATTATTTTTTCAGAAGTGCAGTTTATTTTATAAAAAGTCAAAATCTATTATTATATTATATATTTCATTTTTGCTAATTTTCCCAATTTAAAAATTAACAAATTTAGTTTATATTATTTGCATCAACATTCAACATACATCGATGCGATTTCTCAAATTTTAATACAAATAATAAATAAATATTAATTATATTTTATACGTGATTAATTACAAGAAGAATGAGATAACATGAAACATTATAAGAATGTTAAAGTTAAATTTTTGTAAATAAAAAATTGGAAAAACTATATATATATATATATATATATGAAAAGCTATCTTTTTATTACTTTTCAAAGACTGCTTTCGAATTTATAAACAGTTTTTTTTTTTAAACATTTATTAAACACCCAAAACTAGTTCTGGTCCTTTGAGAAGTATTAAGTCTTCAACGGAAATCACAAACTTAGCTTATACATGGTATAGGTTCCCTGAAACTCGACCAATCAAAATGTCAATAGAGAGCGAGAGCAAGACAAGAAGATGTCTGATATGATAAAAACAAGTAACACATATACAACCCCAACTGGTGATGTTGTCATCCCTAATTGTTAAGAAATTGAAAACTAATATAATGCCTCAAGAAATGTTATCCCTAATTGGTTAGAAGGAATTGCTATTTCTAAGCCCTAATTGAAAAGTTTATTTATACATACACTATGTACAAAAAGCCTTATATATATGTGACACGATTATAGAAGTTGATTTTTAGGTGATGTGATATGTGAAAAAATCATATTCGGAAAATACCATTTGCAGGGAAACATTCAGGTAATGTTTTACAAAATGGGGATAAACTCAAAACCTACAGATATATATTGTGTGATTGAGAAAAAATAATTTAAAGATACAATGGTGAAATCACCTTATTTTGTAAAAGATTGCCTAAAGGATCATATACATATAACGAGACTCAAAATATTCCTACCGTCAGTTTGTATAAGTTTTTGCAAAAGTGTTTGTACAAAGAATGAGGGTAATAGTACTTTACTTAATTTCTTGCGCACAAGGCAATTGGCAGAATCTAATTTTTCTACATATCACATACATGTATGTTAAAAATTAAGTAAAAGTTATATGTACATATAGATTTATTGTCGTACAAACAGCAAAATTCAGACCCCTATAGCTCATAGAATTTTCCTATCATGAAATAATAATTTATACCAATCCGAGTAAATACATCCTTTCAACCTCTTTTCAAAATACTGAAACCTTATTTATTTCTTTAGTTTTGAAAGTTTATTTTACAAAATAAAGAACAACTTTATAAAGAATATACTCAAAATGACATTTTATTATTTTGAGTGCTTTTCAATGTGAAAAAAAATTTGAAAATACTCAAGGGAAGAAAAAACATAGCATGTGTTTCTAAATTATACTCACTAAAGCTAAAAATGAATTCAAAACTTAAAATTAAAAGTTTTTTTTAACCACTTAAAATTAAAATTTGAACACAAAGAAAAAAGACCCTAAGCTTTACCTCTACAAGAAAGGAGTACAAACTGACACCCTCACGATATTTGATACTACCTCCATCCCAAATATATAATCCGCTTTGTTCTTTAACAAGGATTAAAAAAAGTTATTAGAAAAGCAAAATCTATAAATATTTTTTCCAATATACCTAAGAAGGAGGTCCTGAGTTTGAATCACACATGGCCTTTCCCTATATTCCCTTGTATTAAAAAAAAAATTAAATCAAGTTATTTTGGTAAAAGGACAAAAAATAACTCATCAAATTAGAACATGACTATATATTTGGTACAACGGGAGTAATAATTGATTGTTAAAATCGGATAAATCTTTATTAGTATTGTCTGGATATGGTAAAAAAATCAGATTTATGGTAAGAATTTTTCCTGATGTGTAAATTGGTGAGGCGGATTGGGACAAAATATCATTTCAAGGGCATCTCCAACCCATCTCTTATTTTGGAGAATTAGAGCATTTGCCATCTCCAAAATGGAGATCGCTACAGTGAATATCCAAATTTGGAGATTCAGTGTGCAAGAAGAGTTATAGAGACTCTTGCAATTTACGGAAATGCTAGTCCCAGCCTTCCTCTTTTTATATTTTTCGGTCATTTTGGTTTTTATATTTTATTTGTCGTTTTTTTTATCACCTCATATAATATGGGTTGTCTCGTACTTATTATCTCATTTGTTGATTGTAATATTTTTTTTAATATCATGTGTATTTAATAAAGTAGTCCTATTTGAGATGAAAAAAGAAAAGCATGGATTCGTGGAAACCAAAATGCATACATTACATATTTGAATAATTGAGTTAATTACTCGATTAATGACTCAATTGTTGATTTAATTATGTTTGATATTTAAATTTTTAATTTGTAAAATATGTTAAATAGTTGTGGATTTAATTGAATTAAATAGGAAATATAGAGATTTGGATAAAATTTGGAGATTATGAGTTGAAGAAGGTTAAAAGAAATATAGATTGTGAATCTCTGTTTTAGAGGACAGATGAGGGCAAAATAGAATTTTGGATTGGAGATGACCTTATCTATGAAATCCACAAGGCAATAATAGAGTGCCGATTTGAAAAGAATATTAATTAATAAGAAAATGAAATATGACTCTACTCGATAATTTATTTCGTACAGGTCTAAAATATGGTACGGGAGATGTGTTCACCATCAACGAGGCAAGTTAATCTTAATTAACTTAGGTTTACTGAGTTTTCCGGCCATAATACGCGCTTAACTTTACCAGAATCTAATAATTAATTTCAAATTGGATTGCATCCAGCTAATCTACCACTCAAATACTAATTAAAAAAGTTCAAAATTTTCCCAATTTCCTGCCAAAAAAAAAAAGGACAAAGCATCCTTCTGCACCCTCTTAATTTACACAGATCTCCCATTATCTTGGTCTCGGACGTTTCATAGGCTAATTAAATTTTAATTTATCAAATCAGAGATATTATTTTATGAGTCATTGGACTGTTACCTTAACATTTTAAAAATGTTTTTCTTTTCGGAAAAAATAATAATTTAAATGTTAGAAAATAATTTAAATGTTAGAAAATTATTAATAATTTTTCATGAGGCATTTATTGTCGGGTTACGACTTACTCAGAAAGTAATCATACAATAGTTGTCCGGCAATAATGATCTCCGGCAAGATGCCACAAAATTATCTTGTCATACACACACATGGCGGGAGTGTTAGAAACAAAAGTGAATGCAAAAATTACTTACAACAGAAACAATTAAAGATACGAAAAAATAAAACAGAACAGAATCACTGACTTGAATATAGATTGAGGCTAGATAAACTATGTCCTATAGCAAAATTCTGCCCCTACTCCTTGTGCTTGTAGTTCAATCGAGCGTTTTGCTACCAGGATTCAACAATCTGTTGCCTAGATATCGAGCACTTCGAAATCAGGCCCTGGAGAATATTAAGTGTTTTATTTTCTCTCAAGGGGAATGGACATAACAGGGAAGAAGTTATTCAAAAACGGGATGAATCAATCTGTCGAATTGGTTCCCTTTTTTATAGACTTCAGAATGTCAGATAGAGTTTTGCTGATCAGACGCAACCCTTCAGACCGGATAGAGTTTTGATGACAACTCTTGATATCAACCGAATTAACTGAAAACCGAAATTTCCAAAAATTCGAGATATATAAAATTAAAATAAAAAGAAATGCATTCTTGGTCAACAAGACCCAAAGACCACAAGGCCCAAGGCCTAATGTAATATATATAATAATATATTATAATATAATCTATCTTTAATTTCTTTTTATTAAGTCTTTACAAACCACACTAATAAAGTAGTCACAACTTCTTTTCCATTCCAATGTGGGATAGGATACTTCAACACCATATTGATATATAAACATCTAATAGGGAGATCATTATTGAGACAATTGTGTGGGCATTCACGTATAAGGGGCTCACAATATGTAAATTTCCCATCACTGTGTGTGAGAAGAATTACCAATTTGTTGATTACAATTACAATGAGGTCGACGGATAACAGCTAACGTCCTTTCACAATAATATATTTCAAGAAACATATCGTTCAAATAAATAAAGGATGGGAGATCTCCAAAATGTTGAAAAAGAAAGAACAAATAGTCTTATCTTTTGTGTGGAGTTGAGCAATTTGTAGACAATAATGTGGAGTGGGCTTCATATGCAAAGTGAACGTGTTGCACCGTTTGTTTCTTTGTTGTTTGCTGTTCTATCCAAAATTTCATCTGATAAATCTTTTTAGTATTTTCTACTAGTATACCTCTATGCGGTGGATTTCGACTGTAATATTAGAGTGCAAGAAGAAAATGAGAAAGTAAGGCATTGATAAAATTGCAGTTTATGAAGTGATAGTTGTTCTTTTCTCCTTTCCGTCATGTCCTGATCGCTCAGTGATAAAGGAGGTATGGGTGCAGAGAAGGTTGGAATAGAAGAGGAAGGGAGAATATGAGGACAGACATTCAAACATGTGTGACTTTTTTAATCCAGTAGGAGAGAAAGCATATCTTACGGTTGGCAATTACTTGTCCCATACATGATTTAGAGTGGCAAGATTCTTTCAACTATATTATATAATATATTCTCACGCAAGTATGTACAAGGTAAGAATATATTATGGGCATTTCGTGTAATATGAATTGAATAATGCTATTCACCTGTATTAGATACGCTGAATGCTAAGTTGATGTAACAATAATTTGTAACTAAATGATGATAAGAATAAGCAAGTGTATCAATATGAGAGTCACGATGCTGACTTCATTATTATTTAATGTTACATTAATAATAATAGAGATGAATAGAATTACTCATTTTAAGTTTATAAACTTTAGTTATCATAGGGGGATTGTGAAATGGTTTCGTTAGGGCACTTCCACTACTGTGTGGTTTCCTTCCACAAGTTATATGATAGGGGAAAAACCCATAACTGGAGGTGGAAACCGCTCTTTTGGGTTTTTCTACGCTCATTTTCTCACTTTCCCCTCACATTCGAAGTGCTTTTAGTTAGATAAAGTATGATATTGTGCTTGACAATAGTTTGAGTTCTTTGTAGTGGAGTCATCAATATTTGTAGCTTGTAACGAGGAAAATAAAAGGTTGAGAAATGCAAGGGTGATAAAAGAAGCTTAAAGAAAAAGAAGACTGCTTGATATAAAACTAGCTGGTAAACATATTCTCATTGAGTAGGAGTTAAATTGAAATTGACACGGAGCCCTTATTCGGCGCACTACTAAAGTCGATGTTGGCTTCGCCTCTGAATTGACATAATGTAATTGTAGACATTAGAGCATCTCTAATGACCATGGTGTTTGGGTTCGCCTACTAATGACCATGGTCATCTCTAATGACCATGTAATTGTAGACATTCGGCGCACTACTAAAGTCGATGTTGGCTTCGCCTCTGAATTGACATAATGTAATTGTAGACATTAGAGCATCTCTAATGACCATGGTGTTTGGGTTCGCCTACTAATGACCATGGTCATCTCTAATGACCATGTAATTGTAGACATTCGGCGCACTACTAAAGTCGATGTTGGCTTCGCCTCTGAATTGACATAATGTAATTGTAGACATTAGAGCATCTCTAATGACCATGGTGTTTGGGTTCGCCTACTAATGACCATGGTCATCTCTAATGACCATGTAATTGTAGACATTCGGCGCACTACTAAAGTCGATGTTGGCTTCGCCTCTGAATTGACATAATGTAATTGTAGACATTAGAGCATCTCTAATGACCATGGTGTTTGGGTTCGCCTACTAATGACCATGGTCATCTCTAATGACCATGTAATTGTAGACATTCGGCGCACTACTAAAGTCGATGTTGGCTTCGCCTCTGAATTGACATAATGTAATTGTAGACATTAGAGCATCTCTAATGACCATGGTGTTTGGGTTCGCCTACTAATGACCATGGTCATCTCTAATGACCATGTAATTGTAGACATTCGGCGCACTACTAAAGTCGATGTTGGCTTCGCCTCTGAATTGACATAATGTAATTGTAGACATTAGAGCATCTCTAATGACCATGGTGTTTGGGTGAAGGTTATCAAAAAAGAGAAAGATACAATAAAATTTAGTGGATACCACATGTTTAGTGAATACCACATGTTTCCTATTTGCTTTTGATTTTCTTTTTTCTTTTAATCACTTTTCACTCATTTACATCAATTTTTCCCACTTTTCCTTCCTCACGTCAACCCCAAGGTCCAAAACCAAACCTTCATCTCCACCTTTTCTACTATTACTTTATTATTATTTTTAAATTTCTATCTTTCTCTCTTCTTTTTTACTTTTTCCGCTTTTTTCCTACACCCCTTTCCACCCTACACATTTAATTTAAATAATTACCTCTTCACTATAACTCTCCTCTATGACCTCCACCTCCACCTCCACCTTTTGCTTTAGAGATGCTCTTATAAGAGCATCCACAATGGTATTGTTAGATTTAACTATCCACATAAGTAAAAAGTAGAGTTTTTAATGATTGTTAAATGACACATAAGTAAATTAAATTTAACTATAAATTTGTACCACATTGGTGATTGTAAATAAGAGTGCTAAAGTTAATTATCAATTAAATAGTTAAATGGTGAGAAGAAATAATACCATAAAGTTGTTAAGTTTGTTGTCAACTTTAACAATAAAACTAATAATTTGTTAAATTAAATAATTTTAGTAACTACTTTAACACCATTAATATATGTTGTTTTTTGAATTATTAATTAACAACTCTACTAATAACTTACTTTAACACTATCAATGTTGATGTTCTAAGAAATGATTATTCAAAATAGTGTACTTTTAGATTTAGATATTATCGCAGCTTAATTAGAATGTTATTTGACTTTTAGACTAAGCGCGTGCACATACTAGAAAAGACTTAAAGACCTTTTTCTTGACCTTTTCAATTTACGCGTCTACTCACGTGCATGATTCTTATTGGTAGCCGAAAAAGAATAAAAAGTGATCAAAGTGCTTAAGAAAGCTGTATCATTTTCGCAATAGAAAAAGTGCGCGTCAAGTCTGTCATATAAATTCGTAAGTAATAATTACCTCTATCTAATTGAGCATTATGCGAATATATAAAAACCCGAAGACCCTTTCAAAAAAAAAAAAAAATCCCCGAAGACCATTTTTTATAATACTTGAAAAAACTATAAATTAATTTTCTATCTTTGTTTATTATTAAATCTTAAAGAGAAAATTCTACTTAAAAAAAAGGAAATATTATAAAACATTACAGAATAGTTTTGGAGGTAAAATAAGGTTAATATTCACACATCACACTGGAAGTTCATTTTACTCATAATAATATTATAGAGATAGTTTCCATTTTAACCTATCGTATATTTTACTCATATTTAATTTTAGAGTCATAGAACTTACAGACATAGAATGTAGTAATTCAAAGGCTATAACAGCACTATCAGTCATAAGTCTACTTAGATCAAATTAAAGCACTCTAGTTTTTATAAGCAATGAGGTGATTTAAAACTCTGTTTAATCTATTGGAGAATAAAATTTGAAATTATTTTGTAAAGAGTATTGTATAGACTAATAGGGAGCCACTCCGAGTTCTTTTTTGGAATAAGAACAATAGCAGTTTTATTGAAGGCTCTCAATGAACTGGCGCCATTTAGGACCTCCAAGCAAGCATTAACCACCACATCCTTCATCTGATATGAAAATAACATGGAATCCATCAAGCCAAGGAGACTTATACGGCCCCAAACTGTCAAGCTACAAAACCACTACTCAAGAATTGAATCCTTACCAGTAGAAATTTCCTAAATTCCCAAATTAAGCTCCTCCTCAATTGGCTCACCACTAATGAATAAAGAGGCAAACTAGTCCTCAATGTGTCTCCACCCGGTTCCTCAATCCAATTATCATCTCCATCACGTAGCCGCTCCACTAAATTAATTATTCTGAAATCTGCTACTTTTCTTTGTATGAATCACAAGTAAAACATGAACATCATATATATGTATGTAAAATGGTAAATCTTCAGAGGAAACCTCAACGAGCTCCTTTTTTTTTTCTAATGAATCAACGCGAACTCCTTGTTAAGGAGCTCGCATTAGAGGAAACCACATGTGTTGTGGTTTACTTTTTTTTTTATAAATTCCAATAAACCACTTCTAGTTTCGTCTAATGATTAAGGAGGCCGCATCGATTTCTTAGAAAAGCAATCTACTATTATAAAAAAATGGATAATGCTATACGTATTATTCTCTCTATAACTTTTTTTACAACTTGCACACATGGTAGAAATTCGTTAATTCCTGAACAAATATCAAATTGCAAGATTTCAGAGGATAATGTCACGTGTGCAAGTTGTAAGAATGGTAGTATATAAAGATTATTCTAAAATAATATATTTAACCAAAATGTAAAACTCCCAGTTCTTTTTAATATCATCATTATTTAAACCACAAAATAATAATACGTGAACAACTCCCATGTTTATTTTTCTTTTGGCTTGTCGATGACATGAAATCAAAATATCACACCCCCAGTCTTGACTTCATCACTGCTCTCCTTCTGTTTGGATGCAACCATTGCATAAAACAAGAACTACCATTATTATCTTCACGCCAAATGCCCCTGTTAATGCAACAAGATTGCTCTCTCTATTTAGTGAACTTTTGTTCTTTAATTGTTTGAGGAAATTTATGTCTTGATTACCCAAAAAACTTTAGTGACTAGTATTTTACATGTGGCTTCTTGATTGCTCAGAAGTATTACATTTTTTTCTTTGATTATTATATCTCATTTTTCCTACCCCAAATAAAGTTATATTCAATCAGCTTACTAACTATATATATCCTAAGCCTCAACATTGTTCAAGCGTTAACGTACTATTGTGATTTGTGATAACTCTATCCAATAGCATAATCAAATGTCAAAATTTTCTAGTACCAGGGGGCTTACCTTATAACATCATTCACTAGAGATCGGACCTCTTAGATAAATCAATTAAAAACAAGTAACAAGATTGTATTCAAAATTCAAATGTTCATAGTGCATATATTTCTTACAATGGTACAACCCTTACTTTCAATAATAGATTTTTCAAGTGCGTTACTGCGTTAGTTATTTCAAACCTAAGTATTGTATTCGCACTGCAATTATTTAGTGCACCACGTTTTTTTTTGCACTAAAAAATGATGACTTAATTTTTGTTTATTATGACATTATTATTATTATTATTATTATTATTATTATTATTATCATCATCATCATCATGGTTTAGGTCTTCTATCCCTTCTCAATATTTTGTCGTTAGTTTCAATAATTAATACATTTCGTGTGCCCCTTAAAAAAAAAAGTCAAAAAGAAAGAATACATTTCGTTTGTAGATGATGATTTATACCGCCTTGCATTGGCATGTTTGAAACAAACGAGCAAAATTTTCAAATGCGCTACTTGTCATTATTCACTTATTAAAAACTAACATGTTTATGTGAGTCTTTTAACGAGCATATATAGAACTTTTTTTGACAAAAATTATCATTTCAGAAAATATTTTATATTAATTAATTAAGTAGAAGAAAAGATCAAATAACATGAGAACAAAAAGTCAAGGATTTAATACTTAAACACTGAGAATTATTGGTGCATTGAGAGTATTACTCTCCCCTTAAGTAGAGTACACCCCTGTGTGGTTATATCTGATTGGGACTTGGGGGATTAAGGGTCTCTCAAGCTCTAATCACATGCAACTACACAAGAAGTGTACTCTCCTTAAGGGGGGAGTAATACTCTCCTTAGAAAATTTGGCATTTATAATGTGGTGTATCAAATAAATATTATTGTGCTTTTGTTTAAATAAGTAGTGACACGCTTAGCAAAGCAATATATCACTGGTGTAGATGGCTAAAAAGTCCATCGAATTTGATGCTTGCGAATACCTCAAAAAATAATTCATCACAGGTAAATCAATCAAATATCAAAATCCTAACCTGTTAATTAGGATATATAATATAAATTATATTTAGAAACACGAGAAATATGTCCATTTTGAGTATTTGAAAATCTCTACTGAAAATAATCCTAATTAACATAAACGATAATCATAATAATTAAAAAAAGGTAACAACACACATTGAATTACTCAAAATAAAATGATCCCATCGCCAGTGTAAAAAATGTGCAACTTTAGTGGATTAGTTGAAGAAAATATTATATGTGAAATGAACTTTACGGTGACAAGAAAAGTCGAGGAGTTAAAATACTAAAAAACATGTATAGCTGGCAATTGTCCTCAAAGGTGGGGGACCAAGTACACAATTTTATCTTAGTTGAGCAGTTTTCCCCTGTACGTGACATGACTTCGAACAAAAGACTCCACATTTATTTATCACTTGACTGTACATACTACGTACCTACTTTGCTCAATAAAAGAAAAAGTGCAAAAACAAAACTATGTTTCTTCCAAAATTTCATTCAATCGAATATAATTATTTCACGCATTGATTACCATTGTGTTGGAATAAATTGAGTGAGTTGATACAATTTATCTTGGGTGAATTGAAAGAAAATCTTCAATTATAAGGCCATGTTATAGTCCATTATAGTTTAAGTGTCTTATATATACATATAGTAAGGAATCTTACATTGAAAAGTTACAAGAATATTGGCTTGTTTATATTACGGCCTATATATAAGATGATGTTTCAAATTGTAATTGTAATTTAAAATAACTAACTAGTCCAACTAATCTAGCCGACGGGTAGAGATAGGCTAGCTGTTGTGGATAGGCTAGCGTTGGCTACGTACGCGCCACTTATGCCTCGTGCTAGCCCTCGACCATGGCCCGAGCTTGTGCACATCGCAAAGGTCACATTGGGTATCTATGGAACTCGAATTCCATCATTCAGAAAATTAAAAATATATCATCTTCTTCTTCCTTCTCTATCGAATTTTTTTCTATCTTTTCTATAGCATTCCTGCACATCCAGAAGAGTATAAACAGTCCGTGGTTCGAGTGTCAAGGTTGGCATGAGTGCAATATCAATCTTGGAAGAAGCATTGTCGAGAGAGAGAGAGACGTCTGCATTCGCGTCTGCACGTTTGTTTAACGGGGTGAAATATGTTTTAGGAAATTTGTTACGGCACCCCTTTTCTTAATTTTTTCATGAACACTTCGTGTGTATCATTCCTGTTGTTGACTGATGGTCTCAATTTAAATTTTAATGAATTATTATAACATATTATGTATTATCGTTGGTTTTATAAATTTAAAAATTTAACCACCAATTACTCAAATTGAAATTCAATAAAATCTTATAAGTGATTGGTAAAACCTACCTTGTAATTAATTTGATCACAACACTAGAAACCTTAGTCATGGGAACATCCAAATTAGTTCTACAAATTATATATACTTGAAACCCAAATTAATTTAAGGACAACTTAAAATCACTCGAGTGAGAAAATTTTGTTGATAATTATCGACAAGTTCTTAATACTAATTAATCTATATATATAACCTTATAACGAGACCAAGAATGAAGAACATATTCAAAAAAATTCTCAAGCTCGAAAAATATCAAAAGAGCTAGCAGAGATATACATTTTTTTCTGATATGAATATTACATATGCAGCAAGCAGTAAATAGTTGAAGCATGCATGAAGGTAGTTAATAGCATATCCTGGACATGGTTGGCTATGGCTATGGCTATATATATTAATCCATAAATAAATATTAACATAGAGAGCATTAAATTGAACAACAACAAAGGACTATTCTCGTGTAATCACGCAACTGGTTACTGCACACAAAAATCCCCTTTACTTTTTTTTCTTTTTCATCCCTCACCACAAAAATAGCAAAAAATAAAAAATCAGAATTCTGCATTTACCCCTTGTCATGAGGGACGTGTCTTGTTTTTTATATCTCATGATCCAACTTCTTCCCCACTCCATCCAGCCTCCTTCCCCCAACCACCCCCACCATCAACTATTTATTTAACCTTGACCTCCTTCTGTAACATTCTGATCAGTACTGAATTAATTAGTGCATTTAACCATCAAGAATGGAAAGTCTTATCTGTAATGAGGTCTGGTTTATGAGCCCTCCACCCTCTAACATGCACTATGATGGAAGCAATCATCGTATGGCTACCAGTTGTTTCTACTCGACCAAACAAGATTGTGAGAGAGCTTTTGGGATTTTGATGGAGAAGGAGGCAACTTGCGTGCCAAAACCGGGATACTTGTCTTATATCATCAAGTCGAGTAATTTGATTGATAATGCAAGGTTCAAGGCCATTTGCAGGTTCATTAAGGTAATTAGTTTGATCTAATATTTTACTGAATGCAGTTCTTGAGAGTTGAATAATTTATATGTATCTTTTATTTTGATTTTCGGAGTCTCGACAGCGGATGGATCTGTCCTTTGGAACTGTTTTCTGTGCTGTGAGTTATTTTGATCGGTTCATTTCTGTAACTGATCAGTGCCAAGTAAGGGGTGAATATTCAATCCATTCTATTTTAAGTTAAAAAATATACTATCAGGGTTCTTGAATCTTGAGTACTAAATTAATTAATGATTTGCAGGGATGGAAATATTGGATGTTTGAACTACTCTCCATTGCATGTTTATCAGTTGCCTCCAAATTCAATGAAACATTCACTGCCTTGTTGCATGAATTTCAGGTGATGACCATTCAAAACTTTCAAACTTTTGTCTCTTTTCATATTAAGTAGTGGTGCTGGGCCTACCCGTACACAGACACCCTACCAAACATGTCATGTCTAGGTGACGGAATAACCCCGTTATTATAAATGTTGTAGATGGAGGGTCTGGACTATTCTTTCACGTCGAGTCAGATTCAGCGCATGGAATTGACGCTCTTGAAGGCATTAGAATGGCGTGTGGATTCGCCGACTCCATATTCAGATCGGATAGAATTGCTGATATACACTATGGATACGTCCTCAGACAAAACCCAAGTCGAGAATCTAACAGCTCAAGTAACTCATCTGCTCGTAAATACCCTCTTAGGTACGGTAGATGACGGCATCGATCAAGTACTTCTTGGAAGGCCTAGTTTATATATATATATATATATATTTGCATTCTGACTGAATTCTTCATTGTGATGATCAGATACGAAATACTTGGAGTTCAGGCCATGTGTTATTGCCATGTCTGGTGTGAGATGCATATTTGAAGAGGATCATCATCATTTTGATACATTCATTTCTCAAGATCAAATGGTAAATTCTAACTGTTCCATCTTAGTTTCAGTTTGTTCGTTTTCTATTCATCGAGTCGAGTCAGACGCGGTAACACATTTGTTGGTGTAGGATGATTTGGTGAAGTGCCAAAGATGGATGGAAAAAGAAGTGATGAGAGATTACAGCAACATATTGGAGTCCCAGCAGAATGCAAATTACAGTAGCCCTCAAAGTCCAGTAACTGTGTTAAAAGGACGAGTGGGATAAATTCTATGACTATCAACTCGATCTCTCTCTCTTGAAGAAGCCACCTGCTTGGATACACATTGATTTCAGACCAATTCACAAGAGGAAGAGAGAGGAGAAACAAGAAGTTTGAACACAATGCTAATTGTTGTAACAGTCCGGCTCTCCTACCAGTCGACTGAGACAAAAATGTGTCAGCCAACTTGTGAGAGATCTTTAATGAATGGTTTAAGCTATATTTGCATAGCCTTGGTTCTGCTAATACTACCACCAGCAACTCTTCTATATGGCGTGGGTCGGTTCAGCTTTGGGCTGAACTGAAACTAAACCAACAAGCTCGATCGGTTGGGAAAATTCACAAACCAAAACCAACCTGAGTTAGTTTGGTTTGGACCTTCTGATTTTTCCTTTTTAATCGGTTTTTGGTCAGTTTTGACGCTTTTTTCAAACTTCAGGTCGGTTTTGCGGTTTCTTTTCTGGGGTCTCAGAATTAACTGTCAGTTTCGACTCAGTTTTAAAGTCCCAGTGCCTGGTCAGCCCCATTTCCAATATAATGTAAAACAACAAATAAAAACATAGAGAAGCCGGCCTGCCTATGGAAGCAACTATCGTAAAAACCTTTCTTTGTTAGTTCATATTGTGCTTTCCCACACGCCCTCTTCCGACCAGATCGGAAGAGCAAGCGGAATCCGAGAAATAAAAACATACATATTTTGAAGTAGATAGCTCACATTGCTTATTTCTTTAGACTCTAAAATGAACTCGCATTTCTGTTCACTCGACATCTAGATCATCATCAGTATGGTGACGCTGTCATCTCTTGCATGCTCTGGACCCTGGAGTGATTTAGTGTTTTCCCTTACTTGGATCCGCTACTTGATTGGCTGCCATAGAGGACAGCTATGCAGATCAATATCAATAAAAGTAATTTTATTTTACATAAAACAAGACGATCAAGGAATTCTATCCAAAAAAGATAGATACATCCTCTGATTTGTAGCTTTACGATGACTAGCATGAAATAAATGAGATAGTTAGCAGCCATCGAAGAACTTACAGGAAATTACACAGCCCTGCTTATTCGAGCATCAATTACCGGAACCTTCCGTGAGGACTCTGATAACTCGAGTGCATCTGCCAGTGAGATCCACCGGTTTGTCCATGCAGTTTCCGCCCAATGTTTTAGTTTCTCCCCTTCTGCTTTTCTAGACTGTTGCACAAGAAGAGTTTCAGCATAACCACCTTCACAAACAAATGGTTTCCAAGATCAATACCAATAAATAAATAAATAAAGTTACAATCAACCCTGCTGTCATCAATGAGAAACATGTACAATGGCAAATCAATAATAATGGATCGTAGATGTGATTTTCTACATTTTATAGCATCACAGACCCAAAATTCTAGATGAACACAATAATTTTCAAACAGAATTACCCATTCACATTACATAATTTTTGCACAAAAAGTCATGAAAAATATATGTCAACTTTTAATTTTTTTTATTTTTTTATTTATTTTTATTTTTTTAAAGTAACTGAACTTTTATAACTTCAATTCACTACAAACTACTGAACAAATACACCATGAAATACAAATAGTCCATGAGCCACATAGGGTAGAAGAAAGAGCAAGTGAAGCAACAGTGTGGGTAGCTATATTTCGCGTACGCGGGATATGACTACAAGAACCACAGCCTAGCTCATCCAAAAACTACTTGATTTCCCTAATAAGAGATGCGTTGTGAAGATTCTCAGAGTCCCCTTGTAGGTCCTGTATCAAGACAAGGCAATCCGATTCTATACAATTAATTTGTAATCCATTATTTTTAGCAAATTTAAGTCCTAACAGCAACGCCATGCCTTCGGCATCTTCGATCTTGGAGATGCCCTTAAAGCGTTTAGCAAAGACACCCATGGCTATACTAGATTCATCGCGGACAATCGCACCAGAAAACCAGCCTTAAGTTTCATTGACTGAAGCATCAACATTAAGTTTCAATAATCCCTGTGGCGGTGGAATCTACTTAGTTCCTTCCCGACTCCTTAATGCAACCGGATGTTCCAATAATTGGGAGGATGTCTCAACCAGGCTCAAACTAGTAGCCACAGTGTGTATAGGATTCTGTGCTGTTCCTTCATGCAAGAGTTTGTTTCGTGCATTCCAAATACAGCGAGCAGCACACAAAATTTGGCATAGTTGATGATCATCACTAGAAGAAGAGATCGCACGTACCACATCTTTGACATTAGTCCAACCTCGATGTTGTTTTATAAAATCCCACAGTCCAGCCCCTTTCCAAACAGCTTTAGCAAAAGGGCATTCGAACAAGATGTGTTGTGTATTTTCAGCTTTGAAGCGGTGAGGGCATAAAATATTGGCCTGGATCCCTCTCCGAATCAAATTAGCTCTGGTAGGAAGGATGTCATGGAAAACTTTCCACCAAAATAAGCGAACTTTCGACATCGCCTTCAGTTTCCAAATTTTCTTCCACCAAATAGAACTATATTGTTTGTTAGTTGATGCTTGTTCCGTGGAATCCTTCATGAGAAGTTTATATCCACTTTTGACTATGTATTTGCCACTGCGATCATAGCGCCAAATCAACTTGTCTGGCGAATGACCTAGTCCAATAGGGACGCCCAGGATAATGTCTCTATCAGGGGCTAGGAATATATCATAAATTTTCCGGTGATCCCATTCACCAGAGACAATGAGCAAATCAGCCACTCGATTAACCTGTGATGAAGGCTTTGTGATGGGCCGGAAACTAGGGCTTCAAGGAAGCCATGGATTCTCAAAGATAGAAATAGATAAACCATCATCTACTCTCCAGCGGAGCCCAAGCTTCAATAAGTCTCTTGCCCAGAGAATAATCTTCCAAGCAAAGGAGTCGCCATTTTTACACCGTGGCTCTAAAAAATTGTTTTGAGGGAAGTATTTACCTTTCAAGACTCTTGTCACCAGGGACTCGGGCAGTTGTAATAATTTCCAAGATTGCTTTGCAATGAGAGAGCCCTATTGAAAGCCGAGATCTCTCTGAATCCGAGTCCACCTACACCTTTAGGAAGACATAGATGTTGCCATTTAATCCAGTGAAGTTTTCTCTTATGAACATTCACTCTCCACCAATACCTGCCAATAGCTGACTGGATGGAAGAAAGGATCCCATCAGGAAGTTTAAAGATACTCATTAAATATGCTGGAATTGCTTGTAATACTGATTTAATGAGATCGGAAGCGTCCGCCCACTGAGAAAAGTCCGCGCTTCCAAAGAGTAATTTTTTTCCAAATACCGTCTAAAATGACGGCAAAATCTCTCCTTTTCTGTTTACCAAAGGTAAGGGGAACCCCCAGATAACTGCTCCATTTATTTTCTAACTACATGCTCAAAGCCTGGGAAAATCTTTGTTTATTAGCACTATTAACATTAGGACTAAACATAATGCAAGATTTCTCAAAATTGACTCGTTGTCCTGAGCCAGCCTCATAAGTCCTCATGACGTCAGTAAAATGAGAAATGTCTGAGTCCTTTGCTCGTAAGAAAATGAGACAATCATCCGCAAAGAAGAGATGATTAATTCGAGGGCTAGAACTAGCACATTGGATTCCTGAAATCTCCTGTCTGAATTCCGCTAGTTTTAATAATCCGGAAAACGTCTCTGCCACAAGTACAAAAAAAATATGGAGAAAGAGGGCAGCCTTGTCTCAATCCTCTAGTAGGAGTAACATTTCCACGACGCTGGCCGTTGATGACAAAGGAGAACTTAGTAGAAGAAATACAGTTAAAAATAAGTTGTTGCCAGTGAGAAGGAAACCCCATTTTACTCATAATGCAAATAATGAGACTCCACTCAATGCGATCATAAGCTTTACTCATGTCTAGTTTAAGTGCCATGAAGCCCTTCTTACCATTGTTCCTTTTCCTCAACGAATGCAAACATTCATAGACTATTAAAGCATTATCAGTAATATGTCGTCCTGTAAGAAAAGCACTCTGGTTCTCCGAGATTATGTTCGGGAGTACCTTCTTAAGTCTATTAGCAATTGTCTTAGAAATGATCTTGTAAATCACATTGCAAAGACTGATAAGTCTAAAGTCAGTCACCCTGATAGACTCTGACTTCTTAGGAACCTGATAGACTCTGACTTCTTAGGAATTAATACAATATTTGTAGAATTAAAACTTACAGGGGAAATGCCATGATTCAAGCATTGTAAGCAAATCCATGAGACATCGTCCCCAATCAAATCCCAGTGGAGTTGATAAAATATAGCATGGATCCCGTCAGGCCCAGGAGCTTTGTGCGATCCTAGTGACATGACTGTGTCTTTGACTTCATCTTTGGTGAAAGGCATCTCAAGAAACCTCACTTCATCATCTGAATGGGAAGTCTGGATGCCTTGAACGACAGCTTCCAATTGATCAACAGATGGATTTGAGCTTGAGAATAGCTCTTCAAAATATTGCTGAAAAGCAGAAGAAATATCTTCCTCAGAGCACCAATCTTCTCCATTATTTCCGAGTATATGGTGAATGTAGTTTTTCTTCTTTCTTGATGACGCTTTTGCATGGAAGAATTTCGTGTTCTTGTCTCCCTCGTTCAACCATTGGATTCTGGATCGCTGTTTCCAATACATTTCTTCCCTTTCAAGGATATGTTGGATTTTCCCCTCGAGCTCGCATACCTTTTCCATATTGTCTACTATGTGATCTCCGTTAAGTACACAAGAGAGCTTATCTTGTAAATATTTTAACTCTATTCTCCAGTTTCCGAAAGTTCGCTGACTCCAAAGAGAAGATCTTTGCAACAAGAAGTGAGCAATTTCACTATCCCATCTGTAGAATCAGGATGGCCAATTTCCTCTCTTCTTTTATGCCGCCAAAGGACATAACACCTGGGCATTATCATCCCATAAAAACCTATCAAGCCATTCTTAAATAAAATGTGGGCCCCATCGCTTATTCATCCATGTGTATCTCGGTCCTGAGAAACCCATATCCACTAAGAGACAGTTTTTCAGAGTATCTCTGAAATTCTCCATTTGACTTTCAGTTCTAATCCCGCCACCTTCTTTTTCATTAAGTGATATTATTTCATTAAAATCTCACAAACAGATCCAAGGAAGAGAGTTCATTGTCCGAAGCTTCCTTAATAAATCCCAGGAAAAGCGTCGGAGCTCAGTTTTGGGATGCCCATAAAAGCCGGTAAAACGCCAAGTTTTCTTATTATATCCAACAACTACATCGATATGTCCTTTAGAATATGATTGGAGAATACATTCATTAGACCACAGTAAAACAAGCCCTCCACTCCGTCCTCGGCTATCAACTACAAAACTATTATCAAAACCAAACTTATTCTTTAGATTAGTTGCTACTTCTCCAAAAAGTCTCGTCTCGGAGAGAAAGACTATGTTTGGGGAATATAAGCGGAGAATTTTCCGCAGTGCATGTGACGTGACAGGGCTCCCCTCACCCTGCATGTTCCAGCAAAGGCATTTGGCTCCTGGCGGCCCTGCTCAGTTGATCAGTTTGATCCTCCTCCATGTTGCTTGTCTTAGCTTTCTTCTTTGGAGAATCCACCATCCCACCATCATTACAAACAAGCGTTGACTTTATGTCAAAGAAACTACGTTTGGATTGTATCTCGGCCCTTTGCTGCCCAAAATCTTTGAGACCTTGTCGATGTTCTTTTATTGAGAGACTATCTCCCGATACTTTCCCCGGCATGATCGGATCAGAAGATTTTTTTTGCATAGGTTTCACTAGAGTTGGTGCAACGTTTCCATTTTCTATTTGCTTTGCTCTGTACGTGCTGTTGGATAGAAGGCTGGACAACTAACTCCATCTGCTTGGGAAACGTATTAGGCTCATCCGGTCCCTGAACCTGCTCCTGTTGTGCAGCCCTGATATTCTCTGTCATTTTGTCCTCAATTTTCCTGTATTACTAGGCTGGTCTTGGAGTTTCACAGGCCAAGAATTAGCCTGGGTTGGTTGTTCTTTTGTCTCTTTATTATGATTTGTATTCTTTCCCTGTCCTCCAAGTACTGGTGCTCTCAGCCAGTCTCCAAACCTTCTTTCCTGCACTTTTTTCACTGTATGAATGGCTGCCTCGCTGCACTCTATCAGCTTGTGACCTATTATTCCACATCCATGGCAAAATTCCGAAAAATGCTCATAGCGGAGAGGTAAAACCCGTTCCTCTTGAGTTTCCCCTAACACAATTCGAATGGCACGCTTTAAAGGTTTCTCTACATTTATTTTAACTCGAATCCTCATCAAAGCTCCTTCAATGTCAACCATTTCCACCTCTCCAATTGCAGACCCCCAAATTCTGGCACATTCTACATTTTTTAGAGCAAATGGAACATTCAAAATCTGTACCCAAAAATGAGACTTTGCAAAAGTTTAACGACTCCAATTCTCCAACACTCAGAGGGAACAGCCAAAGCCAAAAGCTGTTTATTAAAATTCCATGGTCCACCAGCAAGTACACGTTTTCTATCCTCTATGTTATCGAATGTGAAGATGTAAATATTAGATATTTTTGTTTTCTCCACACTCACCGAGCCTTCTAGTCGCCAAATCGAACAGCATAACATTTTCAATGCCTTCTCTGTTACCTTGTTTCGTGCCCCATAACTTACCAAATAAGCATTTATCTAAATCTTGTTGCCATTCAAGGAGCTTCTTGGAATCTATTTGGATTGCTGGTCCATCGTCATCATCGAGTTTGAGTTTTTGACATATGTGAGCAATTCCACTTCTATCCCCCATTCGAGAAAGACAGTAATATCAGTCACAAGATCTTACCGGAAGTTGGAACTCGCCGGCCGAAGACGAGCGCCGGACCTTCACCGTCAGTGGCGACACAACCTAGGATATTCTAGGACTTTCCCTAAGCTGGGTTAGGACTTTCTCCGAATTCTTATCAACTTGTAATTTTAATATAGAAGAAATCACTGGAAATATGTTTGTTGCTGTCGACAGAGTAAAGGAGCTTACTCTATTCAACAGAATCAACAGAAAGATAAATGCGCTACAATACCCCTGTTTTTGAGATTTTGAGTGACTCGGTATATAGTACAGTAACCAAATATGCAAGTAAAAGAGCAAGAGCGAGGAGTACCTCTTGCAAGGGCAATTATGTCTTTCCTGTGCACCTTTTCATTAGTACCTATGCAGTGAGGAAGGTAATGTTCATTAAGAACTATCTGGGGTTTACTGAAGAAATGAGAATGCCGATTAAATACCATCAATTTCCAAAGGTGGAGCTTTAAGTAGTTCAATTGCCCTCCTATAAAGTCCCTGCAAAAAACCAGACATTCATAAAGTAGGTATCATCAAAATGTTGAATGATGGTTAAGAATAAACTGAACAAAAGAAGAATTGATTCTGAATGTATAGATCACTTAATGACAATACAAGGTAAGTGGGAAAGATGCAACGAACCAATTCTGATCCAGAATTGTGCTTCTGTCAATAATCATGTACTGATACAAGTAAAAACATAAAACCATCCCTCCAAATTAACCAAGCATGAGATCGGAAGAGCTCAGTTGCTGCTAAAGTCAAAATATAAATTAATAACCCACTTTGCCCATGTAATATTCACTGGACTGACAGCAAAGGACAGAATGGGAACAATCAAATATCTGGACATACATTTGTAGGTGTGACATAAAATTTCTAACCTCCTGAATTAAAAGAGAACTAGAGCGCTCTATTGCTGCTTTACGCCGAAACATGAGAGCTATGCACGTTAAAATAACACCAACCTTGGGGTGTTGAGGGCCTACATCAAATCAATAAAGCAATGGTAAATACCACGACCTTCCATAAACTTATCATTTCATTTCAGAATATCTTGGAAGCGAACCAAAGTGATCTTCAGTTTTCTTCAGTGTTGCAGTCAGCATCTCCTCTGCATCATTAAAATTCCTGTATAGGGGATACTCATATTCATGTTAGAAGGACATAATAGGGATAAATATATACATGACAACAAACAGAAATAAAATCTATATTACCCCATATGGGCTTCAAGCTGTCCTAAGGAACAAGTAGCTGCTATCACAATTTCCTCTGAGGTCATGTTACCAGCTCCTAGGTTGTTTGGGTCATCAAAATTTTTTATCTCAGACAACCCCTGAATTACCTTCTGATACAGCACCTTTGCATCTGAAAACTTCCGCGTGCTGTGAAGGAATTCACCATATGAAAGGGCAGCATTGCCTACAGATTAAAATATCAATACATTGTTCCACACTTCTCAAAAAGGCATAGCTTTTCATCCAAGACCAACTTCTCTGTTTGGATGGAATAATACTACTAAAATGTCTCTGGAATCACAGATTCTTACCAATGCAACATCCATCAGCCTGAGATCGCTCAAAATATGACTCTGCTGTGGAGGAATAATTGGTTTCAATGACCATAAATAACAGAAGAAACAACAGGACAAATCAAAAGAACTGCTCCATTCTTGTGTTTACCATAGTCTAGACTGCCGGATATCAGCTCAACCAGGCCTTTTAGAGCCCTAACACGAGCCTCTAGAACCTCAAGGCCATTTTGGCTACCTATTTCTTGTCTGATTGTTTCCAGAAGTTTCAAGGCTATGTCTACTACTACTGATGCAGCATCCTCCTAAATAGAAAGGAACACCTTCTGAATCAATTCATATTCTTCTGTAAACAACTCACCTACATAGAGGGATATTGTGTGGATTACCTGATACTGTTCTAGATACAGTCCCGCTAAAGATTCTAATGCAGCAACTACAAGAATCAGAAATAAATTGTGTTTGAACATCACATTTTCCATCAAAAGAAAGGGGCATTACATATTTGATACTTTCCATTTTCTAACAACCTCTTTACCTTTAATAGCCAGAGAAGGCAAGCTTAAAGCTTGAATCCTCTCAAGCCTCTCAATGGCCGCATCAAATGATCCTCTGAAAGCAGACAAAAAGTATATTTTTCTTAAAAAAATTTAAAACGAAGCCGGGCCACATATTCATGATTTTCAAATACCTACTAAGCAACAAAAGTAAATAACAAAATAAAAACTTCCAAAAATAAAACCTTTCGAACAGCAAGGTGGAACGGGCTAGTTCAACTAAACCCTTAGAATTATCATCAGGTTGAGTGGATTCGCACTGGTCCAGTACCAGTAATCCTCGCCCATACGAGTCTTCTGCAACCCCATTTCCGCAAACCATCCGTTAATAAGGCTATGAAATAAACTTATTCGCAAAAAAGATAAAAGACTCGATTTTTAACTTCTTGTAAGTAAAGTAAATTCTAATCAGCACCTGTTTTCTGGGAACGGGCAAGAGACATAGCATAGTTTATCATTTGAAGGGCAACCGGGTTAGCCGGGGCCGTAAAAGTGGAGTTGCTTGTACAAAAACATCTGTTTGGAGGTGGCGCCGCCACTTTTTGCGGCTGGAGCGGCGGTCTAAGTAGATAATAGGAGCCTGGGCCGTTCCTCGCGGCTCCGAAAAGCTTGGCCGCGAGCCTGATCATGCTGCTCCGTTCTCCTGGCGCAGTGGGATTCGATCAAGAGTTTGAAAGGGGAGGCCTTAAAATTGAAGATGGATTTATTGGTTCCGAGGTCTGTTTTCATTTCCTCAGTTCAATAATTTTCTAAATAATCATAGGTAAATGATACTCTAATTTCTTTCCAAAATTCACCCAATTCAATTTATTGTTTGTAATTGTTGGTAAGAAAAATTTGATCAATTCTCAATTTATTTATTTATTTCTTTTTATTTTTTCCCTATTTTTCTTTTTGGTAAATATTACAACATATACCGTTGTGCGGTTAAATTTAACCGTAAGAATAAAAAAGAAGAAGAGAATTTAAAAGATGCAACTTTTGTTCAATGTTGACGCTCCCGAACAAATAGTTTTCTCCTTTTGAGGAAAAATACCTCTAATATAGTCGATAACGAAAGAAAATTAAAATTGTAAATGAATATGGGGGAGAATTTATTCCCAAATCAAACATGGCTTTTCCAAATGGATTTCAACACAAGAACGAAGACAAGTCATGGTGGATAGGTGATAAGGCAATCCGTTATCTTGTATGGTAAAATGTAGTACTCGTGTTAAGTTTTTGTTTGAACGACTATCTATTTCTAAATTGATCTCAATGACATTACTCATTACCCAAAGAAAAAAAAGGGGCCTATTGAATTGCTGTCTTTAATTTTGTGAGTTTGAGAAATTATGAGATTATTAGGCTATTCTTATTTCTTAGTTGAGCAAAAATAACTTGCAGAGAACTCGTTTGCAAACTTATTTTAATGAGTTTTAATGAGAAATAAGAGAGAAAATAAGTGAAATTAAATAGTGAAAATTTATGCAATACATACAAGTCTTATAAAATATGTGGATATGATTAGTTTGACTAATTTTTATTTCAAAATAAAATTGATTTGTAAACATGGGCAAAGTTATTTCTGCATCTGTAGTAGCTCTAGGGATTAGCTATGGAGTCAGGTTAGCAAAGGCTTGGCACATTGAGGAAGTAAGAGCTGATTCAGGAATTGAACTACTTGTATTCGTTTCTATTTTTGTAGTTTCTGTAAGGATGAGACTTCTATTTTGTATTGATGCATTTTGTTGTAAAAATTTTTACTGTCGTTGCAGGAGGATAAATTGAAATTCTAGGCTCCCAACTATAGATGTAACAGGTAAAATTGGAAAAATTTTTTTTTTAAAGGAAGGTAAAATTGACGTTTAAAAGCTTCTCTTCCAAACCCCCCTCTTTCTTTTTTTCTGAAATTTCCGTCTTTCATTTTCAATTCATTAATTAATCTTTTAAAATAAGAATTTTACTATTGATTACTATTTTTTAAACACGTGACCCATATGAATACTATTGTTGATGTGGTCCATGTAATTACCTTATCAATTGAATAGAAAATAAGTTCTATATCTAGATTTTTCACCTGTGCAGAGCTCTAAAGAAATTTAATGTATATAACGTATCGCAATTGTAGGACAAACTTGTGATTTCCAAATTTACCATTAATTTTTTGTTTAAAACTTAATTTGCCGTTAACTACTATATTATGCTTAATATAATTTATTTTGGCAAGTGAAGAGTGCTGACTACTTCCAAGTATCTCAGCTTTCATGTATACTTCTTTTAGGCCGCACGGCCGATAGTTCGTGTAGTCCGGGTATTGGATCCGTCCATTGTGACGTGTTAGAATTGAAGATTGGCACCATCTTCCTTAATTTCTTTATCACTTCCAGTGCTTGTATCCCTACTTATGCATAGTTTTTGCAAATTTAATTTTGACAATTATAGCAATTATATTGATTGAATACACTTTTATGAGTTAGGTCTATAAATTTGATCACTTACTCATTAGAACCATATATCGAAATGTTTTACTTAATCCAAATATTTATGTTTTAATCTTTAAATTGAGCAAGTCAACTAGTTTATTAATTTATAAATAAGTGAATCATTCCCGTGAATATCTTCAAAGTACACATCTCAAGTACATATAAAAACAAATTGATATACATGGAAATTTTGAAAATGGACAAACTCAACTTATAGGGTATTTAAAATATTCTAGATCGTCAAATTTCTTTTCGAAATGTAGACCTATGGATTCACTTTGATTTTCTTTTAGTTTTTGCACCTACACCTCACTTCTTCTAAGAGAAAATTGCTTTGTCCATTGTAAAAGGCGCCGCATTTACATGCAGACATTGCCTAGACGTCCTTGTATCAATTTTGGCCTGTATTAGCTGTGTGTATTGCAGTGAAGTATGGTTTTTCATTTTTATGGTAATATACTGAGAAATTTTGAAAATTTCAAAGTACAAAAACGCTATGAAGTTCTATGTTTATTTTATTGACAAATCATTTCTCGCAATTTTCAAAGTATTTTACGTGGTATGATCATCGGATAAGAACATATTAATATATTTGGAAAATTTAATTATGATTTTAATTAGCAATTCTTTTCTCATTTTTAGCGGAGAATGGTAACTCCAAATGGGGTTCTTCCATTGGAGTTGGAAAGAGCACAGGCACCAATAAGGCTTTGTTTGCCTTTGCTGTGTGGTTTTCTATTTTTGAGAATTACTTTGAGGTCCTTATGTTTCCTTAAAACACTCGTAGAATATTAAATACAAAGGGCCTATTTTATTTTTAATTTTACTAATTTTATTAGGCCAGCTACATATGCAGAAACTAATAGAAAATAGCCAATACTGCTAACAGTAATAACAATAAATCAAAAGGGTAACTAAAAAAGAATCATAAGAGTGAATGAAAAATTCTTAGTCAAAATCATACTTAAAGTTGTTCTTATAATGTTTCCTTCAAACTATTTTAAGGAGTATCTCCCATTGTCATGTGGGAGTTTGCATTCTTTGAAAAAGTTGTTTGAGTTTTCCAGGATATAATTAGATTAATACAAAAAGTAGTGGCAATATAATTAGCATTTAAGTATATATGTAGTTAATAATAAATTTTTTTAATAAAAACACATGAGAATAGTAATATATAAATGAAAATTGTTAACAAATAAAAGAGTTGTCATAATGGTTTAAAAGTATGTTAATCTTTCATTATTACATTTGTAACAATTTTTTTTAATTAGAAGTGACAGTCGGTGTAGTATGATATTATAAACAACTGTGACAGATAGAGCTTTAGGCGGGAAATATTTTCTAATTGTGCCAAATAAAATTACAATTGTGCCAACAAACTGTCATTTAATATATATATATATATAGATAACACACTTGATTGAAAGTGAAATTCATGTTAGAAAGCATGAATTTTACCTAAAAAAACAAAAACATACACCCCATAAAAAAATGATTTCTTCATTTTTGAGGAAAATGTAGACACATGCCCAAATGGTGAAAAATCATTTCCTAGGAAAATTTTGTCAATCAAAACGCTATAGAAGTTGGATATTTTTGGGGGCGGGGGGCGCACCTTTTTTCATGGAAAATTTTTGACAATCAAACACACCCTCAAAATAATCTTCATTAGAGTTAAATTCAAAGGAATAGTTCCACTATCTTTTGACATTACAAGGGGATTGTAGGAGAGGGGAATTGAACCCTTGACTAAGGGTGTAAACAACAAATACGGATGCCACTAGACTACAAAGGTCTTAGCTTTCTTTTCTATGTGAAAACAAAAATTAAGCCTTTCTTTTTTATGCCACTAGGCTTAATTCCACTATCTAATTAAGCCTTTCTTTTTTATGTGAAAACAAAAATAAAATGAATAGAAATAATAAAGTTAAAATTTTTTGTAATTAATATGAGTCCCAAACTGTCAGTTACTCTTTCAAGAATCAAAATTACTGTTTTCAAAAAAACACAACTTTACATGTGTGTGGTCTAATAGTATTTAAGTTAGAGCTTGTTTGACGCTCTTTATTTTTTCAATTTATAAAGGGAATTTATAATGAGTTGAATGAGTGGTGGAGATTTAATTAAAGTTTGAAATGTGTAGTGATTGTTAAGTAGTTGTCAAATCAACAGTTAAATCATGATAGGTGAATTTATAAAGAGAAAAAATAAAGAGGTTCAAACAACCTCTTAGTTTTGCACACTCTTAATTAACAGAGGTTGATTTTCTTCACTTACAATCTCCATTTTTATAGTTAAAAAAAAAAATGGAAGATGCAACCTTCAAGTTCATATCAGAGTACTTGTCTCAAATTTTGAGATAGGTCTCCAAGTCTCAACAGACTGGAAGAGGTATATGGTTTTCAACATCACAACAGATGAGAAGAAGGAAGAAGATAAATCTCATCTTTCAATGCTTCGATTGTTACTCAACTCCTGTCGGTCATTATTATCAACCTGTATTTTTGAATCATTACTCAAGTTATCAAAAATGTTGAACCATCCATTACAAACCATTTCATAAGTTAAGGAATTGATTATGTGACTGAGAGACTTCACATATAATATTCTCTGACATCGATGCATACCACATAAAAAAAGTCGAATGGACTATATTTACATGTTCAAACAGCATTTTAACCACCCAAATATATATATATATATATATGTCAGAGACCATCTTGAAACCAAAACGGAAGGATTTTCAGAGGTGTGCATGGATCATGGATGAAATGTCTAGAGAGAGACAGCTGCCTTTCTGCTACAAGGAACCAATTATCAACAATAGATTTGCCCACACGACAGCCTCTGCAGCACTTCGTTTAAAGTTTAAAACTTTACACTTTCACAAGCATGCAATCTCATTTATGTCACTTCTCCTTTTACCATTAGAAGAGATACTTCTGCCACAAGCCATATAAAGCCTTAAGGCAAAAAATAATAGAACCCGTATTCCTTATATTTTTTGCTTTTCATACTAGGATTTTTATTCTTATTCTAACTTATAAGTTATGCTCAACTAAGCTCGTCTGTACTGCCCTTTTGGAGTTAATAAAGAAGCCCCATTGAGGTGGTTGGCTACCTGCACATGTGCATGTTGATACCGTTCTATCTATGGGGGAGACTAATATAATAATTGCTTCACAAATCTAACAAACCATAAGCAAGCTTGGAAAAGAGCACGAAAATATAGCAAACAAGAAGGCTAGGTTGTTAAATGTGCGCAGTTCACTTCTTGGATAAGTTGAATTAAATGTTGCCGTATATATTGGAATATAACTATAATTTCATCTGTAATACAAATTTGAACTGTTAATCCAAACGCTTTAGGAGTTCTCTCAAGTATATTAGTCTAAGTAGAAGTGAGGTTAATATAGATAAGAATCAGATTAAGCTTGGGTAAAGAATAAAGATTCACATAATATAATATGATCAAAGTACTAATCCCACTTAAGAAGCAATGTATATATACCCATTCGTCCAAAAGGAGAAAGTGTGAAAAAGAAGAAAATAAAGAAACTCAACTTGATTTGATGCTAGGCAATAATTTACTATTAGAATTTCTCCAGCACAAAGAGATTTCTACTTTAAATTCTCAACATATGTTCAGTTCAGATCATCCAGCGGCACAACATAGGAAAGCTGTCACATTTTGCAATTCATTTCCACAACTGCTTTGAATACCTCAAAAGATGTTGTTTCCCAGTTTCCTGTTCTCCATTATTCTCAGCACATTTCTATTCATCACTGGCACAAGTACAGCTTTTTTATTCTTTTTCCCTCAAGTTATATAGAAGTTTCAGTTCCTCAATTGGAATTTGACATATTTTCTGTTCCTTAATCTATGCAATCTTATTTTGCAGGTGGGATTGGGAATCAACTGATATTGGTTAACAACTGCAATGAGAGAATATGGCCTGGAATACAAGGAGGCGCTGGCAAGCAAACCCTGAAAGATGGTGGTTTTTTACTGACTAGTGGCCAGGAGGTAGTCATAGATGTGCCAGAGAAATGGTCGGGAAGAATATGGGCAAGGCAAAATTGTAACTTTGATGCTCATGGAAAGGGCTCGTGTGCCACTGGAGACTGTAATGGACAAATACACTGCCAGGGCTTTGGCGGAGTGCCACCTGCAACTGTGGTGGAAATGACACTAGGCACATCAGCTTCACCCCTGCATTACTATGATGTCAGTTTAGTGGATGGCTTCAATTTGCCTGTATCAATGAAGCCTGTGGGAGGAGGAATTGGGTGTGGAGTCGCTTCGTGTGACGTTGATTTGAACATATGTTGTCCATCAGCATTGGAGGTTAAGGCAGGAGACAAGGTGATTGGGTGCAAGAGTGCTTGCCTAGCAATGCAATCAGCCAAGTACTGCTGCACAGGACAGTATTCCAATCCCAAAACCTGCAAACCAACTCTTTTTGCTAATCTCTTCAAGGCTATTTGTCCAAAGGCCTACAGCTATGCATTTGATGATTCTTCAAGCCTTAATAAGTGCCGGGCTTCCCGATATGTTATCACTTTCTGCCCTCCAAAATGAGGATTGCATGAAGAAAACAAAAAGATCAATCGCTGTTGCATAAAGGGTGTCATAGAACATTGTGATATAGAGTAGTTAAGTGGGAGTGGAAATGTTCACCCAGCTGAATAGCTACTGTAGCTTTCCCATGTTGTAGGCATCTGTCTTACTTATATATGAGAATTCAATAGTTGATTAAGAATACTTCTAAGAAAACAAATGAAGAAACTCAAGACGCTAAAAGATCAAAGCAAAACCAAATATACACTCTGCATATATACCCAATAATAAGATACTAACCTAATGAGTAGACTGTCTGTTGATAGCTGTTAGCCAAGAACAACCCATTCGAAGGTTGTTATCTGATCACGAACTTGCTTCCGCTCACAAATTCAGTTACCTGGAATGTTGAAAATCTATTCCTTCTCAACAGAAAAATTTGTAATAAATAAACAATGGCTACTGATTCATTAAGCATATCCAATGCATTTTATAGCTCAGTCTATTGTTAATCAAGCTCATGGAAGAATATACACAACTGTACTTTATCCATCTTAGGCATAAACTGCAGTAAATGATTGAAAATATAAGCAAGGCAATATGTTAAAACTAACAGAACCAGCAAGGCAACAGGCATGATCAGCAAAACTTGCGACTTTAAATTATAACATAAATATAACACAGAGTTAATAACTTGAGTACCATTCACAAAATTAAGGAACAATTTTCATTTGCAGAAGAAAGCTGAGGAAGGAAAAAAACATAATTGATGAGAAACAAAACCAAAACTGAGCAAAGGCGCGTTTCTCAATTCACCACTCCAGTTACAGCGTTAGGAAACATTATCAGCTGCTGGGCCCCGGACCAATTAATAGTAGATTTTCCTTCTTCTCAGAACTAGGTTTTGTGTCAACGTTTTGGTTAGCAGCCCAAGCTCTAAGTGGTGGTTCAAAATGTTTGCTGGCAACATCTGGTGGGGGCACATCTTCTCCTGGGAGAACAAGAAGACCATTCTCTTGAAGAGAAGATGGTTCGTTATAGTAGGCCCTCCAAAGAGAGTCCACAAGCTGTCTTTCCTCTTTGGCAGCCCCCAAATCTTCTGCAGACATCTTTCCAATTTCGTCAATTCGTTCTTGTAAAATTTGTTTCAGTCTGTTATCTTCTTCATTTGAGATAACGTCGGGCTTGGCTGGCCTGTCTTGAGCTAGGTCAAGGAGACTCCGGAGTGCAGCTTCACGCACATGTGCATCTTCACTTGAAGCAAGGTGCATCAATTTACAAGGGAGTCCTAGCTCAGTCACTGTACTGCAGTCCGAACGGTTCTCATTTAATAAATAATGGATCAAGTTAAGGGCTTTCCTGCAAAATTCTCAGTTATGTTAGAAGCGGAAAATGGCCAGGACTGCGAAACCAGACGAACTGGGCGAATATCTTATAAAGTAACAGTATAACCACAAAAATGAAAAAGGCCATTATATCTAAAGACCAAGGCAAATACCTTTGAAATCTCACGTCCTCAGAGCTTAAGGCATCTTTTAGAGCTTCATAACCATTTGCAAGGAGAAATGCTGAAATTCCTGGCTTGTTATGTCTGATTAGGGCTGAAAGGACCAGATAACAAGAAAATTAGGACTACAGGATCAAGAAAAGAACAAAGAAAGACGCCTCAAATTAAGAAATCAAACAAATCCTAGGTACAAACATGAAATTGCACCGAGTGCTTTTGTCCGAACCATGACGTCTGGATCCAAAGTAAAATTAGACAGAAGTTGTTCTAGACCATTAGCTTCCATGACCAATTGTTGACCCCGTGGGTTGTTCTGAACTATTGTACTCACAATTTCTGCAGCCTTCTGTCTGATGTTAGCATGGGAGTTCTTCAGATAGCCAAGAAGCGGCACCAAACCACCAATTGAGTGAAGATCTGGCAAGACCATATAACAAACCAAGGCGTTAAAACAAACAGTGGAATGTAATTTGGCATAAAACCAAACAAGGTTTTTAACAAACGGCTTAATGCTGAACTTACATATAGATATTGAATCACAAAGCCATTCATAGAACACACACATACACACACATTTATCAATCACCATTCTATACAAATATGCTATAGTTCTCTTGACTTTCACTTTCGGTTAAGGTTACTCTCTTTGTGGTAACACTCCATGCAATGAAAAATATACAGGCAATATAACCAGATTAATTAAGCCATTAATAGTGAAATTTTCAGAAAACATTGCCCATGATGCAATCTCATGGTCACCGCACACCAAATAGATTCACGTGCAAGTCTATTATACTCATCAAGAATTCAAGTACAACTCATCAAACTGATAATTATAACAATCAAAATTACTCATAGTAATCTCAGCAAACAGGTCCACTCCACTATTCGGCTTTAGTTACATAGATCTGACTATGATCTCCGAACTCAAAGACGAAAACAACTTCAACCCTTCCATAATCATAATTATTAGTTGTCTAAAGGACAAGTAGTAAAGTTGAACGCATTAATCCAGATAAGCCATTTTCTTGTACTGTTCAAAGTAAATTTGACAGCTCACTTCTCCAGAATTCAACAAAATGCAGTCAGAGATTAACCCCAGAATAAATGGAAAGTCGACAAAATTATTGTGGTGATATAATTACTCTCTAAAATCTTCGAGAGAGCTAATAAAATCCTAAATGCTCCCTAATCCTCCGTACATAATGAAAGATATGCACCAAATAAACTCACCATTAGCCATATCAATCGACTCTACGTGCTCTTGTAGCTCATCCAACAAATCTGCAATTACAGAAAGTCACAAACGGTAAAAATCCCTAAGAACAGAGGATACACTCACACGAAGAAACACAGAAAGTCTAATTCTAAATACCTTCAATATCTTGAGGAGTTACACCTTGAGACTCTAAAACCTGATCTGGAGTCTGCATAACAAGAGTTATCTCTTTCATTCGTTTTACGACATCGATAGTCTGCGACTGCATTGCCTCCATGAACCATTTCCTATCCTCCTCACTGAACACACAAAAATAAGAATGACAATCCATTAACTGCTTTCACCACAAACAAGAATTCGACATCCCAAGAGAGTAAAAGTACCCATAATAATCCCCCAGAATTTCCACTCTTTAATTCGTCTATCAATCAAATATACCTTATAATTAACAAGATGGAAACTTTCAAAATCCTTCAAAAGAAAAAATTCCAGCAAACAGACTTGAAAAAATATCGTATTCATTCATACCTTAATTTACGTGAAGAACAAGTTCCATCAGAATGAGAGAGACTCCATTTGAGTAATCCTTCCCAATCAGGACCCTCCTTTGCCATTACTAATTAAACAACTGCTACAGTGAAAATCCTACTTGCAGATAAGAATACTGGATTAAGAACGATATTTCAGAAGGATTTAGGTATTTTTAGGTTGGGCTGGGTTGGGAAAGTAGTCGAGGTTTCAAGAACGAACTTGGACAATCTGGGACATATACAAAGTGTTTGGCAACTACATAGAATTATAATCTGGATTATAATCTACGACGTGTCATTATTTTATTAGTTATTTTTATAAAAAATAAATAATTACAGCTTAATTTTTATTTTTTAACTTTTTAAAAAAATTTGAACCAATAAAATGATATCATATGTCAAATTATAATCTAAATTATAATCAGCGACAGTTGCCAAACACTTTGATACACAAAGGATTCAAAGTCAAATAGAATGCCAATATTACTATTGTCGGACTGGGCTTTTGACATGGACCAGTTTAAATCCACTTCCGTAAATGGCCCATATTAGCGGTGGTCTATTTATAGATCGGAAGAGCACACGTTATTTTTTCGGTCATCTAACTTACTCAAGATTATAATAGTATTAATCTTTCTATGAAGTCTAATAAACACTATTTATTGTGTCTAATGATGCAGCGGCAAACCTCTATTAATTGCACTACAAAATAGTACCCAATGTACACCATAGAATACATGCTAATAGTACTAATATATATCACATGAATTGTGAATCCAACTATAAAATTAATTGCAAGTGGGAGGAGATTAGGAGAATGAGAAGAATGAGATTTTTGGAAAATTGGAGAAAGAAAAAGAGTAGTGTTACACATACAGGACAAAGAGGAGTGTAATGTATAAGACATATAATAATTAGTCTTTTTTTTTTTTTTTTGTCACCATAAGGGAGAGAGTGTAACATCCTGAAAATTCCTACAAATTAAGGTAAGCAATGAAATTATTGTTTTGAAAGAATTACTTAAATATTATTGTAGGATTTCTTGAAAATTAAAATATTGTTATCTAATTGATGCTAAAGAAAGAATTTGGTTCCTAATTGACATAAACTAAAGTATAGTGGCTTAATTGACATAAATCAAAGTTCAATGGCTTAATTGAAGGATGAGACAAAGCATAAGGATTTCTCAGACAAATTCCCGCCAAGTATACGGTATATGTCGCACTACGTGTCGAGACGTTATTGGTGGAACTCAAATTTTATTAAAACTAGTTAAGTTTCAACTATTATAAAAAGGGGTTATTAGTCCCCAAGGTTTTCCAAATATTGCCAACACCCAATCTCTCCTAAACCCCCAAAATTCGTCCAACATTGGGGATGGTGGAGAAACACCTATAGAAACCCACTAAAACACCTACTTCTCACTTGAAAAAGGCTCTTAACCTTATATAGATATATCCTAACTCAAGAACAGCCTTAATTAAAGAATATCAAGGCTTTAAAGATACTTTTTCACATTGATTATTCAAGAAATATTTGAGGTGAGTGACGCATGTCTTGGCTCTATCATTTTCTATCTATTGGCTCTCTCTTTCGGCTATTCCTCTCTTTTGGAATTTGTGCCTTTCTTTAGTTGTATTTGGCCTTTGATGATTGACGGTGCACTATTATTTTGGATAAATGATTGTTCTTTACTCTTGGTCATTGCTAGTGACGCCATATACCCGTTTGCTCTGCTGTCTAAATTGTTTTATGGCCCTACTATGTGGTTTCGGCTATTATGATCTGTTATTGAATACTATAGCTTACGGGTAGAGACTAAACTAGTGATGTGCCCGGGGTTCGTATCTTCGAATCTCTGTGTCTTTGTGAATGACCTTCTTTGTGCATAAAGCGACCCATCTTCTGTATTGTTTTGCTTGAGCCAATACATATTGTTATTCACCGGGTACTTTTGTACTCACCCCCTATCTTCTACAATCCTGTAGGTATTGAATTTAGAGTTATGTGGCCGGATCGTCCCAAAGGTGGAAGAGATACATGTATGTGATTGAGACTTCGGTGTGTGTGGCCGATGTTTCGTTGTAGGTAACCCACGGAATATTTAATCATCAGAGTGCGTAGCGAAAGCATTTCGATATTTTAAACTGTATTTGTATCAATTTTTAACTATTAAAGGCTTCCGCTACTGTTTGAAATTCCGTTCATGACAGAGAGTCTCCCTTAGAGCATGTTCTTCTATCATATTAAATAATGTCAAGCAATAAAAACTCAAATTTTGAAGAATGTGTGGTGGGAAAAGTCAAAGAAGGGCCAAATTTGGCACATATTTTACCTTTTTTCCCCTTTTTTTTCACTTTCCCTTTTTCCCTTCACTTTTCACCCTCACACTAAAAATACCATTCCAGCTAAAAAAAAAAAAAACATATCTGAATCTAAGTTCAGAGCCCAATTTTTAATTATACACCACTGCCTCACCTGACACAGGCGAGTAGTGGCATGTGACTGGAGATCAGGCTCTGAACTCGAAGCACGGTCTGTTTTCTAAGAAAATCAGCCAAAAAGACTCTTACAGTCGGCAATAAAGTAATGAAAGGTCAATAATTTTATATTTCTTAGAGCATCTCTAATATACTCTTTAAATTCAATATTCTCTTTATTTAAAGAGTCAAAATATAAAAGTAAACTCTAATAGACTCCCTATTTTAACTTTTTCAAACAGAGAGTGTGTTTGACTCTTCAAATTTGAAAAGTCAAACTCACTTTCTATAATTAAATGGCTCTCCAAGTTCAATAATCATTTATCCTTAAACAAAAATATATTTAATTTCATTGGTCATTAAAGTATAAATATTAATTTTAATGAGAGAATATATTAATGTTTTTTGAAGATAGTAAAATAAAGAGCTGCAAATGGAGAGCTCGTAGGAGGAGATTAAGATATTTTCTCTTTTAATTTAAAGATATTCTTTATTTAAAAAAATATGCTATTTAAAAATACATGGGCTATTAGAAAATGCTCTTACAAGCTTAAAACTAGAGTTGGCAATCCGGCGAGCCGAGCTCAATTGCTTTTATGCCCAGCTCGTGCTTGTTGGCCATTGATCATTAATCAAGCTCGTACAAGCTCGAGCCACTTGATGTTCGTGTCATTTTCCCCTTTTTTTGTGGTTTGGTTCCCTCTTATTTGCTTTTCAAGCCAAACCTAAGAAGCTCACCTACTTTGGGGCATGTTCGGTCCTTTTAAAGAGAGGCTTCCTTTCCTTTAAGGAGAGAAAACCTGTTATGTGGCCGCATGTGATTGGGGGTTGGGGAATTAAAGGAGCCTTAAATCCCCAAACTCCAATCACATGCAGCCACATGACAGATTTTCTCTCCTTTAGGTAAAAGAAGTATCTCTTTAGAAAATCACAGAGCCTGTTTTGGGCAATTCATGAGCCAACTCGTGAGTTATTTTGCCAAGCCTACTTAAAATAAGATTTAACATCCAATCCAAATATGTAAAAGAAAAAGAGCAAAGCGTAGTTTGGCAACAAGTTTTGAACTTTTCATGAGATTACAACCCTCTCCCCTGTCAGTCCAGCTAAGGAAACTCGTTAGGACTCTGACACTGGCATAGCTAGCTTAGGACCAGTGCAGTCCTTCGAGTGGCCCAATAAAAAATTGGGCTGGACCGCACTGAAATTTCAGCCTAAGATCCAGCCCATAAAAAAATTAATTATCCTTGGGCCAATAATTAAAATCGCATTATGTAAATGTTGGCCCATTTGTTGAAGATCCAAAATACTCCCTCCATTGATGTCTCGCTGAAGCCTGAACGAAGGACTATAAATCGCTTTTTATAGTTCTTCTCTTCTCGAGTTCTTGGTCAACTGGTAAGTCAATAAGTCATAACTCATAAGTGGTAGTAGTAGTAGTATTTAGTATAAATGTATAAATGATAAAATGAAAATTGATTAATTATGTTTCTGATTTTGGGTAATTGGGTTTATTTATTCTTGCAGCAATAATGAAAAATCAGAAACATAATTAATATTTATTAATTATGTTTCTGATTTTGGGTAATTGGGTTTATTTATTCTTGCAGCAATAATATTTATTAGCTGTTACTAATTTTTATATAGTAAATTGTATTATTATTTATTGTAATTTGTAAAGCCTTAATTTTTAGTTTAGGCTTCAAGATCGGAAGAGCACACCAATATGTGAAACCCTAATTTTAGTTTATGCTTTAATTTGAAAATTGGTTTTTTAGTTTGATATTAGAGATTTTAAGTAGTAAGATGATTATTTATGTTTGAAATTAGACTTTGAGTTTATGTTTGGAATTATGTTCTATTTCTTTGGGTTTACTTTGGATTATTTATGTTTGAAATTAGACTTTTGGTTTATTTTTAGTTGGAATTATGTTTGAAAATTGTATTATGTTTGATTATTTCTTGTTGAAATTATGTTTGGTTTATTTTTTAGTTTGATATTATGCTTGATCTTGTTGGAATTATGTTTTTAGTTTGAAATTATGCTTGATCTTGTTGGAATTATGTTTATGTTTGGAATTAAGTAGTTTATGATTATTTTTAGTTTGAAATTAGAGATTTTTAAGGTACGACCCTCATATTTGATTTTTTTTATTGTAACATTTTTTATTTTCTATTTTTTAAAATTTCTGCCTCACAACCGCTTAACCAAAATGAAAATTTTTTTGACGACACTCAACCAAAATCTTGACTACGCCCCTGGGCTCAGAGATCGGTTTTCTTACAAAATCAGTCTCCCCTGTTGCTGATGTGTTATTGATAGAAAGAAATTATAAGGTGCGACCATACTTATCCATTAAAAAACCAGATTCCTAAGTAGTGATGTGGCCTCTCCTTATCCAAAAATTTCCAAACTCTGTCTGCTACAAAATCTGTGATGTACTCCTCTTCCAATTCACCTCAAATTTGCAGACACTGAAAATGGCTTCTGTAGCTCTTCTTCAGACCCTCTTCCGTAAAACATTCACCAGGCAGCCCCAATCCACGTTCCCTGATTCACCTTCAATTGTGGGCACCAAAGTTTCACCATGGAATGGAAATCTGAGATGCAAAGAAAGAAGAACCGTGCCCGTTGTTGCTGCGGTCGGCGATGTTTCGGCCGATGGAACGATCTATTTGATCGCCAGTGCTGCCGCCGTGGCGCTGCTTGGGACAGCTTTTCCTATACTATTCTCCCGAAAGGACACGTGAGAACAAATTTCTTTTTTTTACCAAAAAATATTACAACCTATGACGTGGTCCAATAAAAAAAAAAAGCAATGCCACCTATTCTACGACATCATGGGATTGGTATCTCGTACCAATCTGCTGGCTTTAGAACATGACTCTCTTAATTATTAGTACCACTTTAATTTGTTTCCTTTTTCTTCAATGGATTTCTTGTAATAACATTTTATGTGAGATGCAATTCTGCGGAAATTTCAGGTGCCCGGAATGCGACGGGGCAGGATTTGTGAGGCAAGCTGGGTCGACATTGAGGGCGAATGCAGCCCGGAAAGATCAGACGCAGATAGTATGTGCTCGTTGCAATGGTCTTGGCAAGCTTAACCAAATTGACAAGTAGAGGAAATTTATTGATTTCTTGGTTATGTATAAATTTCCAACACTGAAGTTTACAAGCTTATCAGCATGTATTTATAGAGCAATCTGTTTACTGTATGACTTTTGATTAAATGTAATAATAATGTATTGCATTCTACTTCTTATAATGTGGGGAGGGAGGATGTAACTCGAATTTGCGTGAAGAGTCCGATAAGAGATATGTCATTCCGAGCTATCTTTTTGATCACCGCATAATGTGAATTTTATGCAAGTATTCACAAGGAAAATAAATGGGGTGAAGAGCCGAGGTACAAATTGGAAGTAGGTGGATGGATTGGATTGAATGGATAAATGGTTTTATCATTTATGTGACGTGGAGAGTTGTAATTTTAGGTGTAAAAACGAGAGCTCTTTTTCACGTTTTATTAATTGATTGATTGATTGATTAGAGATATATAATAATATTATCAAGTCTCCTCAAAATTTAGTTGAAACTCGCTTGGAAAAAAGTAATCAAGTTTAGATGAGAGTCCTAAAAAATGGTATAGCACCGTGAAATTCAAATGGGGCAAAGATGGAGATATTTTATGGTGTCCAATTGACGCAGCAGCGGCTTCCTATTAGATGCATTGAGGGCCTAGCCCTCAATGGTCCTCAATGCATCTAATAGGAGGCTGCCACATACTCCATCAGACACCAAGCTCCCAATGCATCCAATAGAAAGCCGCCACATACTCCATCGGACACTATAAATAGTGTTTGATGAACTCCATAGACGGACTGGGCACAATACAAATAGGTATCACCGCACCTTTCTTTTTATAATTTTGCAATTTAGACCTTGCAATATATGTACATGGAGTCCTCCATCTTCGTGATATGTATGTTTTAGTCCTTAAACTTTTACTTTAATTTCGATTTAGCCTATCAAAGTTTAGAACTTTGCAAGTTAATCTCCATACTTTACTTTCTTATGCAGTTTAGGTCCTTTTTCTCTACCTTTGAGCCAACCATGAGCTTTTCTTCGAGAAAAAAAATTTATAAGTATTCAGTGATGTGAGTAGGTTCTCTCTTTTATAGCCATAAATAAAGTTGAGATAAGTCAATCTCTTAATCTCTCCAAAACTTTTTCCTCTTATCTTTTTCTCTATACCCTACGACATGTTTTCATAAGAAGCCCTCTCGCTCAAACAAACTTACTCAATGTTTCACAAAAATTACACCCTCCGTCATAAAAAGATATTCTCATATTTTTTTTTATCCATCTCAAATTATATTTCCTTTTTTTATTAAACTTTTTATAGTTTTTTAAAATACCTTTATTTATTACTCATGATAATCATCAATAAAGAATATCTAGAGTGAAATATTAAATAAACTAAAAAAGAGTATATCAGGAAATATATTCTTAAATTGTACATTTCTAACACTATTAATTATGTTTTCTTAATCTATGTAAAAAATAGAAGGGGAATATTTTTATGGGACGAATGGAGTAATAAAAGTTCAATTAATGTTATTGAGAAAGTAAAATTTAAGAATATTTTCTTAATACTCCCTCCATCCCTTGAAAAAAGTCTCAATTTCCTTTTTTATTTGTCCCAAATTATAATTCACTTTTATTATTTAGTCTTTAAATTTTCTTATATGCCCATATTTAATATGCATTGATATCAACAAATAAGAACTAATAATAAAGTTGAATAACAATTAAATGAATGAGCATATTAAGAAAAATATTAATAAATTCCAATTTTCCAATAACATTAATTGGACTTTCTTAATTTATGTGGAAATTGATACTACATCCATCCCATAAAAATAGGCCCAGTTTTTATTTTTATTTTTTTCACATTATAGTCCACTTATATAAACGAGGTTGAAGATATTTTTTTTCAAATATACCCTTAGTCCAACTACTAATAAATTTGTAGTGAATTAAATTGAATTAGTCTTTAATAAGGTTATATTAGAGAATTAAGTGTAAATTTTGTATTTCCAATCACATTAATTCACATTTCTTAATCCACAAGATTAGTTGAGATGATCATATTTTTATGAGACGGAGATAGTATGAGAATATTTTTATAGGATGAAGGGAGTACATTTACTAACAATGTAAGGTCATCTTGTTAATAATGATGTATACATTAAATACATGCATATAAAAAAAATGAAATTTCAACTATTTAATAAAGAAGATGGCCTATAATTGAAGATGGAGGGAAAAGAATACAAGTATGTCATATTGGGATGGAGGAGTATTTAATTAGCCTAAGTAAAAATGATTATGCAATAATTACTTCCCCATTTCAATTGATATTTATAATGAAACAATTTTCACATAATCAAGGAGTAATGGTATGAACCGCTGAAAAAAAAAGGGAGGAGGAATGCTATGAATGCACACAATAATTTGTACAATGGTTATTATACGGCCAATGAGATTATACAAGTGGTTATATAAGTGCTATTAATCACGGGTAGTGATGATTATTATGTGACATTAAATGATAAGTTCAATTTAATAAATCACATGTGTACACATTTAATTACACTTATCATATAATGACTACACACTGCCACGTGTGATAGTAATCATCACTGGTCATTAATAGCATTATTCATTTTTATTATACTAATAGAGTTTTCTAAAAAGAATTAGGGTATATATAAATATGTGAGAATGAGAATAAAATTAATATTCATAATTTCTACTATTTAATTAATTTACAAAATTAGAATTAGAATTAATTCCCACCCCGAGAACACCAGTGTGATTTTTATTTTTATTTTTTGAATTTCTTGCTTTTTGAAGTTCTTTTACGACTCAAAATGTTTTCAATGAGTTAAAAATTCTTGAGGAACATGTTCACCAAATCTTTTCCAACTTTCTAAGGGTTATTTCTTTTTTCTCGTTTGTTTTCGCAAGAAATTTCGACGGAAAACTTTGAAACAGTAAATCCCGCAATTTGGGTTCTTAATCTTTAGATTCTGGGTATTTGAAGCGGTATGTCATTACGATTGGATTCAAGAATGAAGCTGGAAGAAGACATTGGGCTAGACCGCGGAATTGAAATCGAAACAGATGATGAAGATAATGAGGCGGAAACGGCTTGTGATCAAAATGATGACGATGATACTGAATCTGATGTTACGAGTCCTCCACAACATCGTTCTAATTCATGCACTGATGATCCCTCACCTCGTTGGCCTCAAAGCTATAGGTATATTGCATTGAACGATTCTGAAACTTAACATTATTCGAATTCTTTCTTATTTTCTTGGTGGGGTTCGGTTTCAATTTTTCATCGTGTAAAGAATTCTGTTTTTATTAACTGCGTCTTGCGGGTTGCATGTTTGGAAACGGATAGTGTTGTTCTGTATTTTACTATTTGTTCCTTTTTTCCTTGCTGTGGTCTACTTTTCAATTCATGATCTTGAGAGTGCTATGCAAAATGAAGTGGGTGGATTCTGCTATGAATTTGTGTCGCTAGTTTCTTGAAAAAGGCATTATCACATAATGGACTGATTTTCACTCATTATATATGCGCATCTCTGATTGTATTCCACTATTCCTAGCCGTAGAAATGCGATGAGGGAGACAAAGTTTTACACTTATAACGCTATCTTTTTCATAGGATTTTTCCACACTCCATAGGGCAGAATACATGAAAAAGATTGTCTATCAACTAAAGGGCATTTGCTTCATAGACACTCTGCAAATACTTACTGCAAACTAAGACCTGTGGATGGTGACAATAATTTGCAAGGCGAACCAAATAAAGGATAATTGGCTGGTTTTGTTGTCCCAATTATTGACATATGGAAATTCATTTGATCTCCTGTTCTTTATTTTAGGTATAATTCTAGAATGGATAAGTTGACTGTCAGATGAATGAAGATGGGGCTAGATGCCTAGCACTTACATGTGCATGAATATAATGATGATATTATTGTGCACTTGAATCTGTGAAATGTTTAACCCCGTTCAATTGAAATGTGTAGGCAATCACTGGACATGTTCACGAGTGTTACACCTCCCTCACTCAGCCTCTTAAGAGGCAGCTCCCTCTGGAATTCATTTGGTAAGAGACAGCAATCATCAGCAACTGAATCTTCCTTGATTAGACCCCTAATATCAGCCACAAGATTGGAAAAAGAGTTTCTCACCTCAACACTTCCTGTAAAGTTATCCATCACTTCTGAAACAAGGATTTCTATTAGTGAACTCCTACCATCTGAACAGTGTTCATATTCTCAGTCACTTCTTAATGGTAAGTTTCCCTGTGTTTGCTGGGTGATTGGAATAGTGTATAGATGAATATGGATTTATTTAGAAAACAATAGAGAAATTTCTTCTGGCATTTATTTTTACAACTTGAACTACCCTTCTTAAACATGTTTCAAGCTGGTGGAAAATGTTCACCATGCTGGATTTGGTTCTTTTGTGCTTTGTATGATTTCTATTTTTCTAATGCATCCTCATCTTTCAAATTGCAGCAATCAATGCTCTATGTGGCATAGGGATCCTTGCAACTCCATATGCTCTCAAAGAAGGAGGGTGGTTTAGTTTAATTCTTCTCTTTATTTTTGGAAGCATTACTTGCTATACTGGAATCTTATTGAAGCAATGTTTAGATAGCTCCCCACATCTTCAAACTTACCCAGATATCGGAGAGGCTGCTTTTGGTTTAGGGGGTCGAATATGCATTGCTGTAAGTTCTGTCCAAGTACCCCAAGTAGCCAACCGAAATTAACCTATTTATATATTATCGCTTCAATTAAGGAGATTATTATCTTGAAACTAACACAACTGTCCGATATATTGCAGACAATCCTGTATGTGGAACTATATGTAAGCGTGCTATCATTTTATTCTAGATTCTAATGAGTTTAATTTCTCTCTTTTGTTGGATGCTAAGAATTAAATAATATTCCTTTGTAGTCTTCATGCGTGGAATTCTTGATAATGATGAGTGATAACTTGTCAGCATTTTTCCCAAATGCTAAGTTGGAAATTGTCGGAATCCATCTCGACTCATATCAAATCTGTGCTGTTACTTCCACCCTTGTTATTCTGCCAACAGTTTGGCTCCGAAATCTCAGTTTGCTATCATATGTTTCAGGTACGGCCTATATTTTCTTTCCTTCTCATTAATGATTAAGGAACAATGCATTTGTCCTAATGTTTGAATTTATTTTCAGTGGGTGGAGTAGTTACTCTGGTTGTTGTAGTGCTCTGCTTGTTATGGTTTGGGATTTCTGGTGAAGTTGGATTCCATCCAAATGGAAAAGCATTAAATCTTACAAGTCTGCCGGTTACAATTGGTCTGTATAGTTTCTGCTATGGTAGTCATTCAGTTTTTCCAAATATCTATACCTCAATGAGGGAACCTTCAAGATTTCCTTCTGTCTTACTTATCAGGTAACTTTTGATTGATGCACAACCTCATGTTATAAATCCCATTCTTGCATTATTGCTGCAAACACGTATATTTGTCATTGTCAATAAATTGGTAACAAGAAATGGTTTTTCTTCTGTGAAGATAAAGTATTTGTCATTGTCTTATTTCAGCAAATATAATTTTCTCTCACTGATTAATGTTTTACCTTGGTACAGCTTTGTCATTGCTGCCTTTTTCTATACTGGTGTAGGAATATGTGGATTTTTATTGTTCGGGGAAGCCACCAAACCTCAATTCACGTTAAATTTACCCACAAAATCAGTCCCTACTAATATTGCTGGATGGAGTGTGGTAAGAACGAAATGTACTTCCTTCAGTCAGCGATCTCCAAAATAACTTTGTATTCATTTGAAATTTAATTTTGCTCAGCATTCGTATTGGAGGATATTAAAGGGTGATAATAATACATAGTATCATCTGTTGTTTCAGGTTGCAGCTCCACTTACAAAGTTTTCCATGACAATTACCCCTGTAGCATTAGCAGTGGAAGAACTGTTACCTTCAACACATAGTAGATCTCACGGTGTATCAATACTCATCAGAACAAGTTTGGTCATTTCAACATTAATTGTGGCATTGGCAGTTCCTTATTTTGGTAACCACTTCAACCATACAAAATCTCATATGCCGTCTTCAAATAAGGGAAATGCATCTTTAATGGAATTGATAATAAATCATCTTTTCTCTGAGATATTTCGTTAAATGTATAAATGCAGGATCAGTGACGGCCTTGATTGGTTCCTTACTCGTAATGCTTGTTGTAAGTTATCTTTTTCTACATTACCCTACTCTCCTTTTGTGTTATTTCATGGCGAATATGTATGTGCATTATGGAATAATTTGCTCATTGATAAACAGTCTCTGATCATGCCATGTGCATGCTATATGAAAATAGGAAGAGATAGACTGACAAAGTTTCAGGTACGTAAAATTTTCTTCTTTCCTTTCGCTCTTCATTCCCCCGTTAATCTCAGAGTATCTGAACTCAGCTAATCTCAATCTTGTTCTCAACTAGACCGCAGCCTGCACATTCATAATAATTTTTGGAACAATTTGTGCTTTCATTGGAGATCGGAAGAGCACAGCGGTCACAACTAAGGCTGTCTGACGGGCCTGCATTTGGGGATACAATTAGTTACTTTCAGCCGAGAAGAGTGCGTCTTTTACGATGCAGAAGTTGGCATTAACAGGTGAAGAAACTAATCTTCGAACTCCAGAGGAAGATTGCACGGAAAGCTGTTAATGGGAGCGTAAAAGATTTCTTTAGCAGAAAGGAGAGAAACAAATGAGATTGTCTAAGAATGATGCATGTAAAGAATCATCCTGATGTAGGTTTCAGGTTCTTATGAGCTCGACTAGAATAGACTAATTACGAGGTTTTATCTGTGTTGTTTCTAATGCACTGCATTATTATGTGATTATTATAGTGATACCGTGATACTCAGGCATGTTTGGGATTGGGGAAGTTTATAGACAAATTTTATTTTATTTTATTATTTTTTAACTTAAGGATTTGCATTTGTTATCCCAAGATAATTGGAGAAAGACACACAACACGTGGTTTGACGCATCGACTTGGGCCGTGTTTGGGAAAGCTTTTACATCTTCTGCATGTGTAAATATATGCTTTTTTTGAGCAAGTCATATTAGGACATGTTTTAGGGGAAGTTCTTTTATAAATAGAGATAATTTTAACGAAGAGAAAGAACACTTGGACATAATGAATGATACAATTTTGATGTGGCAAAATTGTGAAAGTTGTTTCTTGATGGTGTGATGGGTGAGAAAGTACAATTCTTGTTAAATGTATGTTGTGTGCATATAAGTCATTGTACTATGTTTAAGAACAATGGTTTTTACGAGTCTTGAAAGCCTTCAAACTTTTCAGAAGTCATCACAAATCATCTCTCAACAATCAATATAAATTGTAAAAGGATAACATGTCAAGTAGTAACCTTAAGAAGGAATTATTATCCTTGTGAAAGAATCTTATCAATAAAACAAATTTACATATTTATGAAGTGTTAAACTTTAGATGAAACGCACATATCAAAGTAGACAAGTGTTAGGACTTCAACTCACATGTCGTTATATTTTTGTAAAACCTGTGCATGTATATTGTTGAAAAATATGAATTCAATTCAAGAATTCTAAATTTGATCAAATATTAATGGATGAAACCTCTTCTACTCCTTGTTCAAGCTTTTCCTTGCTTGATAGAAAAGTGCCTTAAAATGGTGAACTATGGTTTCTTCCTTCAACATATGGAAACCTAATCAACAGTGACAACGCCATGGCTACCAACTTGAAACCATCCAAACTTTCCCTTTCAACGTGTAGTTTATGTGGACCTTAATTACTGTAAATCAGGTCATTTTCTATAGAAATTCCTCATGGCCAGCTGTTGTTAATTTTGATTTTCTTTATGAGAAAGCATAAGACAGTGAAGCTTCAAATATAATGCGTGATGTTGTTTTCGATTGAGTTCTACACTGGTTAGGAGCAATGAAAATGACCTTATTCTTCTACATCAAATGCCTGCAAAGAAAGACACTGATCTTTTGACGACTCCAATCCATAATTGTCTTTAATTTATTCTTAAATGTGATTAATTCGAGTCTGATAATCATTAATAAACATTGTTTTCGCTCATTAATCAGTAATCATTATTAACATGATACAAGATGTAGGCTATGTAATGTAATTAACCAAATGGTCTTAAGTTATTAATGCCATGACAAAAGTCGGTGACGTTACAAGGTGGACGAGTCAATGAATGAATCCCAGGATGTTTGGGGGATAAACATATAAGATCATGAATAAGAAAGAATTGACAGATGGAGATTAAGAAGAGGTTGAACTGTATATTGTCTTTGACAGCACTCTAATGTTGTTTTCCATCTACTGTTGGCCCAAGAAAATACTTATTTTACAAAAATAAATAATTTTCTTCTCTTTGAAAAAAAAAAATACCAAATTCATCACCTAATCAATCACACTTACACTATAAAATCCCAATGACTTTGTTCCAAAAATGCAGTGAAGAAAGGAAAAAAAAAAAAGAAGAAAACAATGGGTTCCTCTACTTTTGGAATGATGTCTTCAACTGGGTTCTTGATTGCATTGATAGTTTTGTGCATTGTTCCCCAGCATGCACAAGCTGCAACCAGGCATTATGAGTTCAATGTATGTTAAGTTAAAGTGCAATACAAATATTTTCATATATATATTATTACCTGTTGGTTTCGTGCGTTTAATTTCTTAATAAGTTTTCTTTGATATCTTTTAGATTAAGATGGAAAATGTGACGCGATTGTGCCACACAAAGAGCTTGGTGACTGTAAATGGGAAGTTTCCGGGCCCTCAAGTCGTGCTGAGAGAGGATGACCGTCTAGTCGTAAAAGTTACAAACCATGTCTCCCACAATATCACCCTCCATTGGTATAGATATTCTTGTCTCATCTTTTCCTTGTGTAATTAGGCCTTGTGCAGTTTTCTTCAAAACATGAAATATCAAAAGACTTAAGGGATCGGGGACGATGTTATTACAGGCATGGAATTCGACAGCTTAGAAGTGGATGGGCCGATGGACCCGCGTATATTACGCAATGTCCAGATCGGAAGAGCACACGTCTGACTTCACTGTTGTAGGCCAAAGGGGAACTCTTTGGTGGCATGCCCATATCTCATGGCTAAGGTCTACTCTTTATGGTCCGATAATTATTCTTCCAAAACATAACGTCCCTTATCCGTTTGAGAAACCCTACAAGGAAGTCCCTATCATATTTGGTACGTACTTTCTACTAAACAGTATTAACAAAGATAAAGTGAAATAGATATCGTTTATTATATTGTGTATCAAAAATATACCCTTTACACTATTTGATATGTAGGAGAATGGTTTAATGCCGATACCGAGACCATTATTAGCCAAGCTTTACAGACAGGAGGGGGTCCAAATGTCTCTGATGCCTATACCATCAATGGACTTCCAGGGCCACTTTATAACTGCTCAGCCAAAGGAGATCGAAATCCAACTTTTTTCCTCTTTTTCTAAGAACTTAATGGCATTTCTTTGGATAATGACTTCTTATGCTGTGACTGGTTTTTGACAGATACATTCAAGCTGAAGGTTAAGCCAGGAAAGACTTATCTTCTTCGAATAATCAACGCTGCACTAAATGACGAGCTTTTCTTTAGCATCGCAAACCATACTTTCACAGTTGTGGATGTTGATGCAATTTATGTTAAACCTTTTGAAACCGATACAATTCTTATCACCCCAGGACAGACCAGTAATGTTCTTCTCAAAACCAAGCCTAATCATCCAAATGCCGCGTTTTTCATGACTGCTAGACCATATGTTACAGGACTAGGAACTTTTGACAACTCTACCGTTGCTGGTATTCTTGAATATGAATCTCCATATCTTCATTTGAAGAAACTTCCTCTGTTCAAGCCATCTCTGCCGCCTCTAAATGACACTTCTTTTGCCACCAATTTTACAAATAAATTAAGAAGTTTAGCCAATTCCCAATTCCCTGCTGATGTTCCAAAGAAAGTGGATAAACATTTCTTCTTCACAGTAAGCCTCGGGACAAATCCTTGTGACCTCAAAAACCAGACTTGCCAGGGACCTGATGGTACCAAATTTGCAGCATCTGTCAATAACATTTCTTTTGCACTACCAACAACAGCCCTTCTCCAGGCTCATTACTTTGGCCAATCTGATGGAGTTTACACCCCTAATTTTCCGATCAATCCGTTCCATTGGTTTAATTACACCGGGAATCCTCCAAACAATACCATGGTTCTCAATGGGACGACAAAAGTTACGGTCTTGCCTTTCAATACCAGTGTTGAGCTTATTTTGCAGGACACCAGCATTCTTGGCGCTGAGAGCCACCCTCTCCATCTCCATGGATTCAATTTCTTCGTTGTTGGCCAAGGATTTGGAAACTACGACGCTCTTCCGATCTCAAAAACTTCAACCTCGTCGATCCTGTAGAGAGGAACACTGTCAGTGTGCCCTCAGGTGGATGGGTTGCGATTCGGTTTTTAGCTGATAATCCTGGTGGGTAAATTTGCAGAACAACTTAAAACTTTTTGTTTCATTTGTTCTAATCTATATTCATTAAAAATGATTATAAAAACTGTGTATAAATATACAGGGGTATGGTTCATGCATTGTCATCTGGAAGTGCACACGAGCTGGGGACTGAAAATGGCATGGCTAGTTTTGGATGGAAAACTTCCAAATGAAAAGCTCCTTCCACCACCAGCAGATCTTCCCAAATGCTGATCTTCATCATGATTTTCCTTTCCAGCAGATGAATTCGAGTTTCGGTTTTTTCTTTATTGATGATGATCAATGATTTCCAAACATATTGAGCTGACTGGAATTTATTTCCCGGTTTTGGCATAGATTTCGGTATATCTTCCATTGTCACTTTGTAATTTCTTTCATTCATGGTAACTATTGGGTGAACTTTTCTAATGTAAGCTTGAATAATTTACATAATTCTCCATGATAATATATATAATTTTTTTACTATTTCTTCCAATGAAAGATCTTGTTTGGTTCATTCTGCTCCAAAGGTGTATTACAATCCTCAATCATGAGATTACATAATACTTTGATCATTTATCCATGTCATAATGACATGTGTTGGGTGCATGTGTACGTTTCTACCTTGCAAGTATAAGAACATTTTCAGTAGTTTCCTTAAATGCAAAATTATTTCTTAAAGTTTCAACTTTCAAATTATTATTTTGGGGAGGCATGAATAAGTGATATCAATAAATTACATTCACATAGCACAATCTCATTAGGTGATACAATGTCACTTATTTATATCTCTTCAGAACTTTTTTTAAAATAAATATATATTCATGGATTGTTAAGCGGATTTTTCTCTTCTACTAAATATATATTCATGGAATGTTAAGAGAAATTTTCTCTTCTACGGGGTTATAAGGGGAAAAAAAGGTATGAATGATTGTCTAGCTATTAGTCTGCATCTCTGAAAAATTTAACCATCACAAATTATCTCCTCACATTCTAATTTTATGGTTAGATTCTACCACAAAAGTGGTATACTAGTTACTAGGAAATTATGAAAGAAATATCAATGGAAGTAGAATAACATAAGGAATAATTTTATTTGGAAAAAGAAAGAAACAAAGAGTGTGACAAAAAAGGATATGTGACTCATGCGATGTGATGTGTTAAAAAATAAAATCATATCATGTGTTAGTTTTGCTTAAATTTTTGTACCACTCTTTGTCAAATAACACAACACTAAGAGCTTGTTTAAATCTCTTTCTCAATTCTCTTTATAATTTCAACTATCACTGATTTGACTATTACTCATTTATAACTACAAATTTCAAACTTCTATTAAATTTACATAATTCATTTTACCTCATTATAATTTCTCATTATAAATCAATATCAATAATGAGAATCAAACAGTCACTTAGAAAAAGTATCTAACTTATATATAATTATGTTTTTTTAATAGTTTAATTACATGCTACATTATAGCAGTACAAATGTGCATAGATATATATTGTACTGAAACACAGCGCAAATAAATTGACAATACTAACACTTATACAGGGGAACTACAAACTACAATTATATGTAAAAGAAACAGTCACTGATGTGACACGTAAGATGCGTGCCATCTGACATGTCACATCACTGGGTATGATTTAGCGTATCAGATGGAAACGCATCTTACATGCCATGTAAACTTCTGGTGACATTATATAGTTAAACATCTGGCATTAAATTGTTTTACATTTTCAACACGTCCATGACATGGAATGAAGTCATTTTATGGTCAAAACACAAGTAGCCAGTAGCTCACGGCTAGCTTTTTTGTTAATCTGTTTCAAAATCATGCCGAGAAAGGTTTACTGTCTTCCAATTAGCATATTTTCTTTATTTTTGAAGCTAACAAAAATTTTTGTTTTACAGATGATTACTTATGAACTAAACTACGTCGGTGACAAGGTAAAGAGAAAAAAAGGTTAAACAGGAGACGGTGAAAGCCACAGGGTACGAACAGTTGGAACTTCTTCAAGACGACAAGTACAAGATTTAACTCATTATGATCGATTTTGACATGGATCCATAGAGACCGAAGACGAGACTCAACCACATTTGCGTTGCAAGGGTTATAGATGTGGATGATATCTAGAATGGTGAGTTTTCATTTCTAAATAATGATCGTCGACTAGTGGGGGTCTTCCCATGAAAGGGAGGGAGACTATCATGTTATGTACATAGTTGAAGACTCTTTATTAAGTGCCGTTTGTTTTCAATTAATTAATGATGACTTTCTGTTTAAATTACATATTTTTTTTCTCTGTAAATGATTGCTGCTGTTTATCCTTGGTGATTATAGAAATAGCATTCTAAAATAACTACAAAATCAGTATGATGAATCACTTGTAAAACGAACGAAATAGGTTAGAGCACACTATTAAATGATAAATATACGAGGAGGGACAACAAACAAGTCGAATATAGACAAACAAGACGATTGCGAAGCAGACACAAAAGGACGATATACGTTAATAGAAACACATTCCTATAAATAACCAACCACAACTAGAAATTAACTTTTCTTCATTTTTCACTTCACCTAAAATTTGAAAATACTCAAACTCTCTCTACTGAGTATAGAAGTATAGAAATTTAGGTGACTAATTTGAATCAACTTGATTCAAAACTTATTTCAATCATTGGCGCCGTATGTGGGAAGCGAGGTTAATTCTCATGAGTTTCCTCAAAATTTCCATCCAGATTGTAGAAAATCAGCATTGAAACTGAAGTTATGCCTCCAAAAGCAAAGCTATCAAAGGCAGCAAAGCTGAAGAGTGTCCTCAGGGAGGAGGAGAAGGCCAGCAGTTGAAGCCATTCTCTGCCAGCGTCACCCTCTTTTTCACAATCCACTGCCGCTCGGAAGGGAGATCCTCAAGAGAAATTCAATCCAATGCAGTGGCAATTGAATTCGATAATAAGTTGATTCAAATGGGTTTGAATCACTTGGTAAATTAATGGGCGTGCAATGGACATCTCGTTTTCTTGCGACACATGAGATTTGACTATAACTTTATGATATTTACAAGAATTATCTCAATAACTCTTTCCCAAATATTTCAGATTCACATTTAGTTCACACCCTTCCTTCCTCGCAATGCCAGACATGAAAATTTGGAGCCACGAGTTGAGATGTAAAAACTGGCCCCCAATGTCATAGTGAGTTTGAATTATTTTATTTTTCCTTAATAAATTTAGCAAATAGCAAATAGCGTCTTTTGCTATTGATTCCATAATTACTTATCATTGGTTTGATTGTATTCCAATGTTTATTGCCCCTCTCGTGAGTTTGCTGTATGAATGAAATTTTCTTTTCAGAAAAAAAAAAAAAATGAAAGAGAGCAGAGAATTTGAAAGTCAGTAATAAGTTTATTGGAGGTTGTAATAGGGTGTTTCCATTTGGAGCTACCTCTATAACCCACACTTTCTTTAAATGGATGACTTTTATGAATTTTGTAAAATATAATAATTTTTATGGATTTAGTTTCATTAAAGATTTTATAAAACCTTTGATAACTTTTTCAACTATTTTACAGTTTTATTACTTTTAAAAATACTGTATGTGAGTGTAATATGTTTGGAACAATTACAAAATCAATTACAACTAAAACAAAAGAAAAAAAATCATATTTTTTGTCAGTAAAATTAATTTAAAAAAAATTGAAACTTAAGTAATAAATAACTATTTAAACCACCCATGCGTTACACGGTAGAAAAATTTATTAAAATATATTATTAGATAGATACACGATAAATCTAAAATATTTGTATCTCTGTAGAAAATATAAAAACACAAGTATATATTAATTGAATTAATAAAATTAATGGACTTAGTAATTGCGAAATTCAAGATCGTTTAGAAGACAATCTACATTCTTACATCTAATATTTCATACATATACACTAATTGGAAAAATCTATTACATAAATCAATACATTTGAAAACATTAGTTCAACGACAAATGTACAATATTATTAAATTTAAATTTGTCATCTATATAATTAAAGTTAGTCATAAAGTATAAGAGATTCCAACCCGAATAATAGATCATAAAAAGATAAAATATAAGTCGAACAACAAATTATAAATATTGAAAATATTTGTTGTAAATATTTTGATGTATAGTTTTTTGAAAAATGAAATATATGATAAGAATTCAATATTTTAATTTATTAGTGAAAAAGTCTAACAAAAAATAAAATAGGACAAAGTGGTTAAGCTTTTGGTGTTAAACTTATTTGTCACAAGTTCAAATCTTCTCTGAGTTTTTTTACGTAAGTTATTGTTAAAAAAAAGAACAGTTATTACAAGATTTATCAAATAAAAAATAAGGGAAAATCACGGCAAATAGGTACCAAAACTTAGTTCTCTTAATTAAAAATAAAATGGGTCAAAGTGGTTAAACTTTGGGTGTTAAACTTAATTGAAAGGGGGGCAAAGTTGTTAAACTTTGAGTGTTAAACTTAATTGTCATAAGTTCAAGAGAATTTCTATAATACCATATATGGTTCCAAAGTTTGGAATCAGATATGGTTTATCCATGAGGCTGCACCGCACCAGGCCATATGGGCAGTCTGGTGGAGCCGCATACCTGGTGCGACCGCATAGAAAATTTGTGCGAGCGTACAAAATAGGATATGCCCCTGCACAGGATAATCGTGAGGCCGCACAACCCCATGCGCCCTGGAGCGGCCACATATGCCATTACATGATCCATGTGGCCGCATGACCAGATCTGGCTCCAAATATTAGAACCAGATCTGGTTCTATAGAAATCCTCATAAGATCAAATCTTCTCTGAGTTCTTTTACGAAAGTTTTTATTTTAAAAAAAATTACCGCAAGATTTACTAAATAAAAAAGCAAGTAAATCGCAGTACAAAAGATATTAAGACTTAGTTCTCTAAATTAATATATAGATAAATTTGAAAGAAAGTTGAGACTATACCCAAATTCCAAAATTAACAATAATAATGGTGAGGATTTGCCCTTGACATTTATGGAACAAATTAAAAATTTTACAACTAAGACTTCATAAATTTTTAATATATTATTCAAACAATTATAAATTTATTTGTTAGTCGCCAAAAAAAATATTCTATATTTTTGGGCCCCCAAGAATTATGGGCCCTGAATCCTCCCCCCTACGGAGCTCAAATTCTCGTCAGGCGGCAGTTTGAGCTCCGTAGGGGGGAGGTGATGTTTCCATAGCCGGACCGCTGAATCTGCGGTCTCACCAAACTTGTGTCAAGTCCAAGCATACTTCCTGGCATAAATTTGAATACACAATTTGCTTCAAAATATACAGTGTTAGGTTCAATAATATATGGTCGACCAGACAAGTTTAGGGTTTCGTGGGTTAGTCTTTTTCTTTTTTAATTTCTGAAAAGTATCTCGAAATAAGGTTATATTACTCATTCACAATATAATTAAATTAAATAATTTATAGCAACAACAAAAATAATAATATTTAGTGAAATTGCCATTTTAATTTGTGGAGAAGTCATTGGAAAAATGTTGAATATTATGGAGACTCTCACTAGACTCTTGACTGGTCAAAAGATGGTGTTATCTTCTGTTTCTTCTCACATCTTCACTTCTCAGGAAGGGTTTTACAGAAATGGATGGCGCTCTACTACCAACCAGGTTTCTCAGTCTATCCTTGAGCCACATGAACTAACCACGAAAATGACTCAGGAATTATCACTCTATTCAAATATAGAAAGCTTCACATGTATAAAATAAAGCTTCAGAATCAGCCTTTCTTTTTTGCTTCAACACTAATTTGGCACATGAACATTTTGCCTCTCTAGTCTGCATTAATTATTCATTTCTAGTCTGGAACCAGCAAGATTTTTATTGCTTTAAGAACTTAATTTTTTTTTTTATTGTCTTGATTTTAAATTTCGTTTATAGAGTATCTTATTTTGTAATATACAATACTTGTAATAAGAACTGAAACTAGATCGAGTTTTCTAAAATAGCCTCATTTAAGCTTAAGGTAGATTGTGCATTAAATCACGCCGAGAGGGAGAGCAAGTTAAGGTATCAAATCAACATTGAATAACTATCATCTTATAAGATTGACTTTTTAACATGGAACCTCAATGCTTAATATTGTATCAGAGTAGTTCTTTTATAAGTATAACCAATGTGGGATTCATTCGGATTCGGGCCTTTTTCCCAACAATCCTGTCATTATGCTTTCTTCAAAATTTAACCAGACCTAGTTACCGTGCAGTAATAAACTTGAGGTTGGTAATTGCATGTGTAAATCAGACTTTTTCAAGAAGTTGCCATGCCGATAAATAGTGTGGTAGCTTAATGTTAGCATGTGTCAAAAGGGTGAAAAAGAGAAGTACTTGTCAATCTTGAAACATGCCATGATGAGGAAGGAAAGGTTTGACGATAAGAAAAGTTTTGCAGGTCAAATATACAAATAATATCTCTATTTTTGATTGTCTTTGCCACCACTCTAAAGTTGTTCTCCAACAGCAGTTGGCCCGACCAAGTTTGTCTTAATTTCAAGCTTCTTTTCATAAATTTTATGAAACTACCATGTTTTTCAGTCACCCAGCAGTGTCTTATATATACCCGGTCGGCCAATGCACTTCATTCCAGCAACAATAACATTTTCAGAATACATTCTCCCATCAGCTCATATCCTACTATTTGCCTCTGTTGCAGCAGTCGAAAAACGACTAGAAATGGGAGAAAGTTTTCGGTCGATAATTCTTGCTGGAGTTCTAATTTTAGCATTGAGTTTTTTTCCTGGTTTTGTACTGTCCCACAATGGAGGCACCACCAGGCACTACAAATTTAATGTAAGTACATTTTATGTTGCCTCAAAATCATGCATTTTTAGTTAGGAATTCTGTGTCATGTCTTTGGATCTTTAACAGTTCTGACAATCATTTTTTTTTTTTGGGTAGATTCAAATGAAAAAAGTGACGCGACTTTGCCACAAGAAAAGTATGGTAACAGTAAATGGTAAGTTTCCTGGACCTCGCATTGTGGCTAGGGAAGGTGACCGCCTTTTGATCGAAGTGGCTAATCAAGTTCCAAACAATATCACCATCCATTGGTACAAAATTCCAATCTTATTTCCGGATCGAATGGTTAATTATGACCATGAATTAATACAGTTCTCTTCGATGAGTCGAGTACTGTATATTAAAAAGTTATAATGTATAACAGGCATGGCATTAGGCAGCTTCAAAGTGGATGGGCTGATGGATCGGCGTATATTACACAATGCCCTATCCAAACTGGACAAAGCTATGTGTATAACTTCACTGTTGTAGGCCAAAGGGGCACTCTTTGGTGGCATGCACGTCTCATGGCTAAGGTCAACTCTCTATGGTCCTCTAATCATTCTTCCTAGAAAGGGCACCCATTATCCATTTGCTAAACCCTATAAAGAAGTTCCCATCATTTTTGGTAATTCATCAGTATTTATAATCTGCCCATTTTGCTTATGATCATAAGTTATATAACTTTTTAGAGTTATAATTCTTGGATGGACTACTCCTGCAGGGGAATGGTTCAATGCTGATCCCGAGGCCATAATTAGCCAAGCCTTGCTCACAGGAGGCGGCCCGAATGTCTCTGATGCCTATACCATTAATGGACTTCCAGGGCCGTTGTATAATTGCTCGGCCAAAGGTATCTATCATTGCGTTTACAAGAGTAGACCAAAAGTATCAATTCTTGATTGATGCCTAATGTGCTTGATTGAATGTGGTGCAGATACTTTTAACTTGAAAGTGAAACCTGGGAAGACTTATCTTCTTCGATTGATCAATGCTGCACTTAACGACGAGCTCTTCTTCAGCATAGCTAATCATACGCTCACAATTGTTGAAGCTGATGCTGTTTATGTAAAACCTTTTGAGACAGAAACACTTGTGATTACCCCAGGACAAACCACAAATGTTCTTCTCAAGACTAAATCTCACTACCCAAATGCCAATTTTCTCATGATGGCTAGACCATATGTTACTGGACTAGGAACATTCGATAATTCCACTGTTGCTGGCATCCTTAAATATGAGACTCCATCAAAAGTTCATCGCCATATCAAAAACCTTCCCCTGTTTAAACCATCTCTACCAGCCCTAAATGACACTAATTTTGTCACTAACTTCACTAATAAATTGCGTAATTTAGCAACTCCTCAGTTTCCTGCAAATGTTCCCAAGAGTGTCGATAAGCATTTCTTCTTCACAGTAGGCCTTGGGACGAGCCCGTGTGATCAAAAGAATCAAACATGTCAAGGGCCTAATGGAACAAAATTCTCTGCTTCTGTTAACAATGTATCTTTTGCACAACCAATGACCGCCCTCTTGCAAGCACACTATTTTGGACAATCAAATGGAGTTTACAGGCCAGATTTTCCAGTTAGTCCACTTCATTGGTATAACTATACCGGAACCCCTCCAAACAATACTATGGTCAGCAATGGAACCAAACTTACGGTTCTTCCTTTCAATACAAGTGTAGAACTAATTATGCAGGATACAAGCATTCTTGGTGCTGAGAGCCACCCTCTTCATCTCCATGGCTTCAATTTCTTTGTTGTTGGACAAGGTTTTGGAAACTTCGACCCGAACAAGGACCCTAAGAACTTCAACCTTTTTGATCCTGTTGAAAGAAACACTGTGGGTGTCCCCTCCGGTGGCTGGGTTGCTATCAGGTTTTTAGCAGACAATCCAGGTGGGTGATATTATGATCATGATTATGTCCAGTTGTTTATTACTCCAAGAGTATGGCAAATGGAAACAAGACAAGTGGATATAAAGGTCCCAATAAACAATAAACTGGGGGCTCTGTCTCCACTTGTTAGTGCCTCATTTGCCTAGTGATCACTAATCTGCATCCCGTTCGATACTCCTGGAGTACCTAAAACTTTGTTATAAAGCATAAGCCGAAAAAGCTAATAAATCTTGATGCTTTTGCTGGCAAATCAGGGGTGTGGTTCATGCATTGCCATTTAGAAGTACACACAAGCTGGGGATTGAAGATGGCTTGGCTAGTTTTGGATGGAAAACTTCCAAATCAGAAGTTGCTTCCACCACCTGCAGATCTTCCCAAGTGTTAATCATCATAATATTGCATGAATTTCCAAGAACAAATTTATGTGGTTTTGAGTCTGATTTTCTTCTGTAGCACCAATTTTTTGTTTTGATGTTCTGTGCTATATATTTTCCCTTTTGAGTTTTGCATCAGTCCCATTGTTTTGTTTTTCTTTTGTCGCCTGCAATATGTGGAGTACAATTTTTTCGTAACATATTTAAGAGATTCAAAAGTTTACTCGGGTTATTATTTTCCATTATATCTATGGAAGGCGGAAAGTCTGGATCAGTGGCGGAGCTAGGATATTAATCTTGCCGGGGCGAAATTAGGGGGGTGGAGCACCCTTCCTGGGGGTGCCCCCGAAAATTTTTTTTTATACTTTGAATTTCTTGAAATAAAATTGTACTAGTAATGTTAGATGAAGGAAAAAAAGGAACCATACTTAATACTTTTCCCTCCATGATCTTCTTTCGATTTCTCCTAGATCCTTTTGATTTTGAAATTGGGTCGTTGGTTTTTCCCGTTCTCTCAGCAAAGTATACGGCTGTTTTCAATGGAATGGAATTGAAATTGGGCAATTGGGTTGGGGTTTACATATATAAGAATGCAACAACTTGGGTATATTAATGTGGGCTGAAGTTAAAGTAAATAACTAACTAATTGATCTTCTTAATTAATTATAAATGGGTTTTAGAAACTAGTCTATTGGTATTGGGACTTTTTTAATCTTCTTTTTATCACATGACTCAACGGCCCAAAATGCTTCTTCTTCTTCACCCGTTCCAACTGCAATTTTTGTTGCGGCACTGCCATATTCTGAAATTTTTAGCGATTTCAAGAAGAAAAAAATTGAAGTATCAAAAGTTTTGCAGTGGCGACCAGCAATAAGGCGATCGATTTTGCAGGGGCGATCGCCCTCCCATGCCCCCCTTCGCCCGCCCCTGGTCTGGATTAATTTAAGTGTGGAGAATATAAAGTATTCATGGGAATATGGAGAATTTATTATTTATTTTTTAATTGAATATTGAGTAAACATGTTATATTCTCTCTAAAAAGAAAGGGGTGGCTACACCTACTTCCGCTCCTACTGTCTTCGACATAGCTTGTTGTTTCCTTTTTATTTTTTTTTTAGTAATTTACACTATTAATTTTACTTTTTAAAATTTAATTGATATTGTTGTAGTGTTTTTTCCCCTCCTAAAATTTAGCTCATTTTCAATTATCATCATGATACTTATAACTTTTATTTTAATAATTTCAATTTAGATAGTGAATTCAATTATTTTAATTGTTTTTTAAAAATAATTTTAATTGGTTAAAAATATTAAAAATAATTTAAAGGTAAATTTTTATAACAATTTTTATTTATTTATTTTTACAACCATAACAATAATTAAACTGAAAGAGCAATAAATTTATATAAAGGAATTTCAACATTAGTCTAATAAGTCATGATTCATGAATAGTGCTGTCTAAATTTGGGGATAATTTGCCAATGAAGCTTAGTCTACTTGATTATGGGCTAGGCTGATGTATTGGGACCTAGAGGTTTCAGGTTTGATTCCCTTATATGGAGTATTTTTTACATTTTATTATAGGGTGTATTCCCACTATATGTAAGTTTGTAGTACTATTGATTTTTTTGGTGTTGTGTTTCAGTAAGATAAATATCTATACGCATTTGTACTGTTATGATGCAGATTTGTAATTGGACTTTTAAAAAAAATTGGGGGTAATTACAATTATCCAATATATATCAAAATTTATTGTTACATTTTTAATTTTAGTCACTTTAAATCAAAATTTAAACCAATGAGGTCTAGTCCGCCTGATTAGGAAATAGGATGATGTATTAGGATTTAGAGGTTTCAGGTCTGATTCCCCTATATGAGGTATCTTCTACATTTATTTGTATATATTTATACTGCTACAATACACATATTTGTGATTGCACGTTCAAAAAAATCAAAAGGGTAAAATACGATGAAACGCGTAAAACTAGCTATATCAAGTCGACAAAAATTTTTAAAAAAGAAAAAATTAGAACACCAATACAAACTGAAATTTGTTTGCATTATGCAATTATTATGAATGAGTTAATAAAGCTAATTATTTATCTTTTTTCTTTTTTTAAGAAGTCAATCATTACTCTACAAATTGTGATCATATTTCTCTTTGGATTTTATCATTTAGGGTCTCATACATATATAATTCACGTAATAATTAAGGTCAATAAATAAATCTCAAATTATAGAAGAAATTATACCCGTAAACATAATTTTTTCTTAAATATATAAACAGTACATCCCGGATTGGAAAATCCGACAACCAACAAAATGGACGTTAACTGACAAATTGAATTTTGTATCTTAATTTGCAAGCTTTTAAAGTTTGGTAAGAGACGATTAATGAAGGCTACTTGGTAACCATGCATTGTTTTATGCACATCAATCCCTTTCTACGAATATTCACACATAATAATTTATGCATTTTCTTTTCATCCAGCCCTCGTTTTACTTTCTCGTTAGTTGTTACCATTATTCCCTCTGCCATGTAAAATTTTCTTAATTCTGACATTGACAATAGTAGAACTTGAAATCAAGAAATCTAATGACTCCCACATCACTTCGAGGTACAATATATCGAAGTTTTACTCTATCATATATGTTGAATATATATATATATATATATATATATATTAAATTTTTAGATTAAAAGCGAGTTGAACATCTTCTGGTTCGAATTGTGTCGTTGTAGTTAGATACTCACATTTTGAGCGAGATGGCTCGAGTTCGAATCACATCTATCCCTCCCCTATATTCCCCGTGTATTTTTTTTTAAAAAAAAAAAGCGACTTAAACATCGTACTAGAGTTGGCAATGGATTATCCTACAGTAGGATAACCCACATGCAAGGGGCGTGTTAAAGTTCAAATCTCTCATCTACCCAATTGAATAAAATATGTACACATTAGGCTTTCAAGGCTATAAACAATCCCCCTTACAAATTAAAGGGGCATATAGAAAATATATATAATTGTCGATTGTAACGGAAACTTTTCTCCTACTCAAAAATGTATTAAATGGTTGTTTGTCGGTCCTCACCCCTTCCTTCCTTCTCTCCATCTTCCACTGCAATATCCTTCCTTCTCTTCTTCAAGCATCCCAATCTTGTGGCTGAATCCACAATAAGTCATCACATACTGTAAGGAGGTTTCTCCAATACAAATACATACAAATACGAAAAAACACAAAAGGTTATCTATCCGTCTTCATTTCCAAAAGTTCATTATTCTTCACAAATCACCCTTTAAAAAAAAATACAATCCACTTCATTAAGGCGGTAAACTAGTCTAATAATAGTTTAAACTCAAAATCAAGTGAGTTTAACATCATATTAGACGTTGAACAAGCAAATCAATTTTACTTAGGTCATTTAGGAGTTCCTATCAGAACCGTTATGTAGCATTGTTGTCACTTGCACCTCACTCAAAAGTATAGTTGAACCAGCAGTCCAAACACATCAATTTTTCAAGCTGTTAACAGATCTATACACTCACCAACCACCCCCCCCCCCCAAAACAACAAATAATTGATTACCTAATTAACAAACATTATATACTCTATTCCCCAACACTATATATAGATTAAGTCTCATCATTTCTGCTGCAATCAACCAATAGAGCTTCAGCCCTATCAGCAAATCACAAAACAGAGCAAGTAAAATGGCCCCTAGCTTACTAAAACATTTGCCTTTTGTCCTTACCATTTTGTGCATCCTTTTTGAGCTTGCACTAGCCAAACATGACGGGATTACGCGGCATTATAAATTCGACGTACGTGTCTCTTTTTATTAATGATCACCTCGTCTTGATGCATTGCTTATAACTTCCTTTTTCGTATTTTCGTGTGTACCAATGCAATGTTTTGTCATTTAGATCGTGTACGCGGGTGCAGATCAAGATGAAAAACGTGACGAGGTTGTGTCAGACGAAGAGCATCGTAACCGTTAACGGCCAACTTCCGGGGCCGACCATTACCGCAAGGGAAGGTGATAGAGTTGTAGTGAAAGTGGTTAACCATGTCCAGTACAATGTCTCTATTCACTGGTATGAAACCAGCTTATACTAACTTGCATTTTCTAGTTCTTAGAGTTCTGATAATTTACAAGTGGTCGGGCATGCATGCGTGACAGGCACGGAGTCAGGCAACTGAGGAGCGGATGGGCTGATGGACCGGCGTATATCACTCAATGTCCGATTCAGACAGGCCAGAGCTATGTGTATAATTTCACTCTTACCGGCCAAAGAGGAACTTTATTTTGGCATGCCCACATTTCTTGGCTTAGAGTGACAGTCTATGGAGCCATTGTTATCCTTCCCAAAAGAGGAGTTCCCTATCCATTTGCTCTTCCGATCTAAAGAAGTTCCCATAATATTTGGTAAATCTTTTGTCAAACAATGTCACTCATTATCCTTAGACTCTAAATTGGTTGAAACTAACTTGTATGTTACATTTTCTTTTATTGGGTATTATCATAGGTGAATGGTGGAAGGCTGATACGGAGACGATTATTAATCAAGCACTACAAACCGGAGGAGCCCCAAACATTTCCGATGCCTACACCATTAATGGACTTCCAGGACCATTGTACAACTGCTCGGCCAAAGGTAAAGAATGTGTCATTACGTAAAATGCAGCACTTGGTATCTATTTGATGAAGCAATAATGTGAGTGAAGATGAAGTATTTGTGTGATTCAGATGCCCTTAAGCTGAAGGTGAAGCCGGGGAAAACATACCTCTTGAGATTGATCAATGCAGCTCTGAACGACGAGCTTTTCTTCACCATTGCAAACCACAACCTTACTGTTGTCGAAGCTGATGCAATCTATGTTAAACCTTTTAAAACAAACATAGTTTTGATAACTCCTGGCCAGACCACTAATGTTCTTCTCAAGACAAAGAAACATCATCCAAATGCCACTTTCCTTATTGCTGCTAGGCCTTATGCAACTGGCCCTGCTGCATTTGACAATTCCACAACTGCTGGAAAACTAGAATACCATAACCCTTCAAACAAAAGAGGAAAATAAGTACTCTCCCCTTGCTTAGACCGTCACTTCCGGTGTTCAATGACACAACATTTGCAGCAAAGTTCAGCAGCAAAATCCGGAGCTTAGCCAACGTGAAATTTCCAGCCAAAGTCCCTAAAACAGTTGGCAGGCGCTTTTTCTTCACGGTAGGGCTAGGGTTGAGCCCCTGCAAGAATCAGAACAATACGTGCCAGGGACCGAACAACACAATGTTGACAGCTTCTATTAACAATGTGTCTTTCGCGATGCCTAGTACTGCTATGCTTCAAGCCCACTTCTTCAATCAATCCAAAGGAGTTTATACCACTGATTTTCCCACTAATCCTCTTTCAAGTTCAACTACACGGGCACTCCACCGAACAACCTTTTGGTGACAAGTGGGACGAAAGTAGTGGTGCTTCCATTTAACACAAAAGTCGAGTTGGTGATGCAGGACACAAGCATAATAGGTGCAGAGTCTCACCCCCTCCACCTCCATGGCTTCAATTTCTTCGTCATAGGCCAGGGATTTGGCAACTTCAATTCCAGTACAGATCCAGCCAAATTCAATTTGGTTGATCCAGCTGAAAGAAACACCATTGGGGTGCCATCGGGAGGCTGGGTTGCTATTCGCTTTCACGCAGACAATCCAGGTACAAATCCAAGTTTTAACTCAAAGAACATAACAAGACTTTTCTAACATATTTTTACAAAGTTGCTGATAACGAATTTGATCAATGTGATAAATGAATAGGTGTATGGTTTATGCATTGTCACTTGGAAGTCCATACAAGCTGGGGACTAAAAATGGCATGGATCGTCATGGATGGAAAGCACGGGAATCAAAAGCTGCCACCTCCACCTTCGGATCTTCCCAAATGTTAACTTTGATTTTCCCTTTCTTGTTATAGTCATTATTCTCTTCTCATTTTTCTGGACTTTGTGTTGATTTCTTGTACTTAGGTCTTCAGCTTAATGCAGATGGCTATTTACCCTTCCACCCTACAAATACTTGGGGATTTTGAGCTATTTCACCGAAGGATTTCATAGCTTTTACTATACTGCAACTTTTGAAAGAGACATAATGAAATTTTTACCGTTAATTAATCAATATCTCTAACAGCACTCATAACCAAAGCAAGCCTGTTTTCAGATGCAGGGTTGCTTTCAAATTTCAATCTAATGACATAATAGTATTATTATATTTGTAGGTTGGTTTGAACATCTACCATTGAATTGAACAACTATATCGAAGACGGCGGAATTTCAACAAGAACATAAAAATGGAAATTTACTGAAAATTCGAAGCGAACTATAAAGTACTTTGCTTTCATCTTGGGTTCTGACATTGAATCGAGACCAATCAATAATGTGGTGGCTCCTCCTTGAACAATTATTATACGGCATAAAACCCAGCAACCATATATAACTACTGTTTCCTAATTTTGATCTAACGCAGCCATCAGACTTTGGTGAGAGAATGGAACTACTACTTTCCCAATTTAGATGGTAATACAGTAAAGTTAAACTGTGTCCAAGTTGACTTATCAACCATTTCATTGGTAACGCTATTAGGAATTACTGTTCAAGTATATATGTGTTAATAATTATGCATGAAATTTCTTCTTGAACAATATTTATGAAAACAAATTCACATTGATATGCACACGACTATCAACTTACTTTTTAAGCTAATATTAGTATTCTTCTTTCATTTTATATAGAAAATAGAATATATGAAAATGATATTTACGTAATACATTCAACTTCAAGATCCAAAAAAAGAAAGATTTGAGATCAAATGATATAATTAGAAAATAGACTTCCCAAAATCAACAAATATTTAAATATAGACATCAAGAAAAGAAAACAAGAAAGCCAACTTCTCGATGAGAAGAGACAACCCGTAGAAGATGAAAAGGGCAATGACATGTTTGGCTTTGCTAAAAGATTGATTTAGGATAAACCATTCCAAACGAACATAGGAGAGCAGGACTGAACTTTGAATTTATTATCATCATTGTCCCCCCTACACTTACCCAAATATAAATGGTTGTTGCGCAGTTATTATCTAAAAAATTCCAATCTTATTTACAAAACATCTCATTCTCTTTCAATCTCAATTAAATTTCACTACAATGAAGCAATCCCAAACTCGTTCTTAGCTTTCCTAGTAAGTAGTTTTGCGAGTAATAAGTAATTAGAGCATCAACCATGGTTGTGCTAATTTAAGTTAAGCAAGAAAATATAGTTTCAGGGGTCAAGGGTGATAGCTCAAGTGATGAAAAATAACCTTTATCAGGATGAGATCTTGAGTACGAGTCTATACTCCTTTCCTTAAAGATTCCTTAATTGTATTTAAAAAAAAAAAGAAAAAACAAAATGGAAAATGGAAAATGTAGCTTTAGTGATTGCTAAATGACACATATACAAGTTTATTTTAACAGTTGATTATAGCATCTACATTGGTGTTGCTAAATAGAATTGTTAGAGAAGAGTTGTTAAATAATTGTATTAGTTATATACCAAAATTAATGCTACATTGGTAGCTTTAGTAGCATTATATTAATTAAATGAATTTTTTTTTTAGTTTAGTTGTTAATTTTGTTATTACCTTTAACAATAATTTTAACATTCTGTTAACATTTGATGTCTTTGAAAAATTCTTTTTTTTTTTCTTTAATAAAGTTAACTTTTGACAATAATGTACTCCATTTAGACTAAATGGATTTTAGCGATTTTATTTAACACATCTGATATGACACTTCTGCATATATATATATATATATATGACATTTAATAATACTTTAAAATGCACTTTATTACTTATGTGAATAATTACATTTAAGTTTTAACAATACCAATGTAGGCGCTTAGCAATCACATTTAATGTGTTAAATTTAGAGTGATGCTATTTATCTTGGTCTCTAGTGTAGTTGGTAACACTGTATTGGACGATGGATTTATATGCATAACTGCGTGGATTTCTCTCATTTATTCAATGACCAATAAGAAGATAATAATTAAATTGGAGACCAGTATCCAATTTAAATAAATAACATTATTCTTAAATTTAACCATTAAAGTTCATTAAATTCACACTGGATGTGTCAGAAATGATTCCTTTAAACATTACCAATATGGTACAGATTTTTGATATGTAATTAAGAAAAATATCTAATTTAACATGTTCAGCTTGGATGCCCTTATAGCATCTCTAATGCTTATAGTATCTCTAATGCATTATTATAGTTATGGAATAAATTAACAATTGATAAAAAATACTTATTTGACATATTAAATACTTGATATTGTCATAGAAAATGTCATCTCATGACTTTCTTTATGACAATATCAAGTGTTAATTTATCCAATCAAAAGATCTCTTTCACTCTATTTTTTCAAAATACCTAATATTAACTTTCCAATATACCTAATAATACAATGTTGACATTGTTATATTAGAGAATTTTTTAAATATAATATCAATATTCTTTACTACGTATAGACTTAAAACATTATAGACTTAAAACATTTCACGTTGACTTCACTTTGGAGAGCGTCTTATCTGATGTTGATCAATTATCCCAAACTCGTTCTCAACTTAAACCGGTCCGACCACCGGCCGGGTCCACCGCAAAAACGCGTCAGAAAGGAGAAATCAAGAATACCCCACGCTTCTCTCCAAACTCCGATACCAATTTTCTCCACCACCGCCACCGGAGATCGGAAGACGTAACGTTGCCCGTACGCCGGTGCCTCCACCACTTCTGTTTCGAGGAATAAGAGAATTGGAAAATAAAATAAATTTTGAAAAATGTCACGTGGGTTTAGATTCTCATTTCATGTTTGCCTGGTTACAGCGGCCATTGTATACATCTACTTGTCGACGGTGTTTGTGTTCATAGACCAGTGGTTCGGACTCGGATCATCACCGGGTATGATGAATGCCGTCGTCTTCACATTTTTGGCAGTGATGTGCATATACAGCTACCGGCTTGCTGTCTTTACTGATCCGGGTCGGGTACCCTCGTCCTTCGTTCCCGACATAGAGGACTCGGGAAGACCGATCCACGAGATTAAGCGCAAGGTCCCTTTTCATATTCGCGATCGTATTTCAATCTTTGTTGAAACATTTCGATGTGTCAAATGCCTTTCTTGGTTTCGTTATTGTTATGTTAGTACGGTTTGCTCTTGTTAAGTTCGGATTGTATGTAAACTCTGGGTTTCATTTTCCCCTTTAAAATTACATTGCTTATTAACTTTGCAATTCCAGATTTGCTGAATTTCTTTGCTAAAACATTTCCAATTCCCCCGTGTGAGTATACTTTCTAGTTTTCTTTCTTTAATGGTTAATTGCTGCTCATTTTACCTTTGGATTGGAAATGCAGTTCAGGAGCTGAATTACTTATCCCCAGTTAAAATAACTTTGATCAATGAGTATACAGTTCTTGATCTGCTGTCATTATATAGTTATTGATTGACCATTGTGCTGCTTTATTTATGTCTGCATTTATGTTTGATTGGGCTGCCATTAGACTTCTTCCATTTGTGGCAGAACACACTGAAAGATGCAGAAATGACAGTCGTATCAACTGCAACAAGAAAAAAGACACTAATATGCTTGAGATCTTTCAGGATGCTTTTGTTGCTTTCTAGTTTTTGGCCTCTTTGATTAATTAAGCTACTATTTTAAGGAATATGTGGTAAATCAGAAAAGTGGAAGTGGCTTATTTGCAATGGTCTGTCTTTTAGGATTGTAACCGAGCTGAGCCTTCCAGCAAGTTCTTTGAGTTGAGTTTGAGCTATTTGAGCTTGAGATGACTTTTAACTTGGTGGATGCTAGGTCAGGCCTCAATATAGCGATAAGTGGAGTTTTTTTTTTCATGATAAATTTTCAATATTACAATTTTGTGCAATGAGTGGTTGACATTTCATCTCATCGCCCGTGAATATGTGGTTGTAGAATGAGTTGTTGAGATTTCGTGGGTTCCATGAAGTGTGTACTTGAAATGGAATAATAGTTAAGTTTAGTAGTGTGTTTCACAAGAAAATCACAAATCGAGCAAATTATAGTGGTCTGGCTATCTATTTGGGCAAATTATAGTAGTGTGTGCGCCGCCTTAAAGTTTGTCTGTTGCCCCTTAAAGTGTGTGCGCCGCCTCTCAAGTTTTTGATCTGTTCTTTTAGTCGTACAATTATATTAAATATTTTATCATACCAGCCCAGTTTAGATCATCAATTATTATGTGGCTATAATTAAAAATTTCATAGTTTTACCATTTTAGTTTTTACTAAAATTGAAGCATAGTGCAGAATTCACGTTTATCTCTGAACTTTACTAAAATTGAAGGTGCCTTGAGCTCAAGGCCAACTCATTCTTCGATGATGTGCACTATATGTGTTCTTTTAGGAAGTCAACACCATTCTGACTTAGATTATGATCCAATAGAAGTTCTCCAAGGTCTATTTTCATTTTAGGCAAGCTATGAAATGAAATCCTTTAAGAGTAAGACATACATATTTTGTCATTCTGGCACTCTTTATCCCTGTGTGAATTTCTCCGTAATTTGTGCTGGTTTCTTCTGGGAAGTTTACACACGATGGACTTTGTACCCGACATATTGGGTTTCTCTGCTTTTAGCAATCTGATCTGGTAGTTCCTGAAAGTCTTTATTCCATTCTCTTTTACTAATCTGTTTCACTTAACTTTCAGTGCTTTAGTGTTATGCTGGTAAGTTTTCCTGGAGATGGTCAAATGCAGGGGCTTATAGATTTTTGTTTGGCCATTAGCAAACTAGCCTAATATAGGTCGAAACTAAACTGTTCATAAAAAAAAAAAATAAATAAATAAACAAACTTCAGGCCTACTTGAGAGCTATTACAATATTGGACAAGATTTTCTCTTTCAAGAATATCTACAAGAGCAGTTCAAGCTTTCCCAAAAATAGTCAACGCAGCAAAGAGAGGAATTGCGCTAAGCCAGTCAGGGCTTGCGTGATTGACCGTGTGCCATGCTGGTGAGAGAAATTGCTTTATTTTATACATAGAAGCTGTTGCAGGTGGATTTAGCATTTATATGTTACCTTACTCCGTCAAGTTTTGTTCCACCAAATAGACCAGTGTATGCTTTTCAGAAAAATGGATACTATCTTGTTTTTGCTGCATTCAGCATGGTCTGTTCTTCCAGAACAAAATCTGCTGAGGGGTTAGAGAATGTGAATGCAAGCAAATTGGTTAAGAACTTTTTGATCCTCAAGCTGAATATTGAGCTTCATATGGATGTAAATCATTTTTCATATAATTCTGCAAGATGGGGATTTGAGATTCTGCCAGAAGTGCTCCCACTAGAAGCCTCCGCGTGCCCATCATTGCCGTATATGTAACAGATGTGTCTTGAGAATGGTATGCCTGGTTTAAGTTACTGTTAGCTTCTTTTTCTATGGTACCCTGGAAAACATGTTAAAGTATCACCTCTTGATGTTAGGATCACCATTGCGTGTGGATGAATAATTGTGTGGGCCATACAAACTACAAGGTCTTCTTTGTTTTCATCATTTATGCAGGAATAGCATGTATATACTCCCTGGTATGTTTTTAGCTCTGTCCCTTTTTATGTATTTTGAACATAAATCTTATTGTTTCATCCATCTTTCAACTTTTCAGCTTGACTCTCATATCAGTGACCTTATGTAAACCACCAATGCAAAACAGCTACTACAATTTTTATTTATTTGTTCTGAAAATTATGTAATTTCAGGTTCTGCTTATTGGCAGTCTAACAGTTGATTCTCAGGATGATGCTGAAGACTCTTTCAGAATTATATATGTAATGTCTCCTAAAGTCCTTTTTGGTGGGATGAAATCCTTTGCTGATGGCTTTTTAACTTAACAATTTTATGTCCAGGTGATTTCAGGGATACTGTTAGTCCCATTAAGCTTGGCGTTGGGTTTTTTTGTCGGTTGGCATATTTATCTTATTTTACAGAACAAGACTACAATTGAGGTTTGATATATCAATGAATATGACTTGTTGATTGATGCTCAGACAAATTTCAAGTGAATCAACTGTTTCACTCTCGAATCTTACAGTATCATGAAGGTGTAAGGGCTATGTGGCTTGCGGAAAAAGGAGGGCATCTCTATTCACATCCATATGACGTTAGTGCCTATGAGAATCTGATATCGGTAAGATGCCTTTTCTTGAAATCACTTTTTGTTCACTATGTTTTCCAGAGAAGCCCTGAAAAATTAAGATCCCAATATTGCTCATTATTTTGTTGACAATGTGAAGCTGTCTGGATATGGAGTTTTGATGCATTTGAGAGTGAATCGTTTTTTTCTCCCAAGCAGTGGGTTCACTTCTGCAGCCCGACGAATGGATATGGAAAGATCTTTTGACTTTATTTTTTTGATGCTACAGATTCTTGGTCCAAATTTTCTTTGTTGGGTTTGCCCCGCATCAGCACATGTTGGTTCAGGCCTTAACTTTCGGACAAAATATGATAAACTTGTTGGAACATCGGCTTAGGAGTAAATTTGTCTTCCTCAGTTGTCAGCTGTAGTTGTAAGAAAAACCAACATTTCCTTTTTTAGTTAACTACTTCTATTCTGCTTGAGGTGATGAAGAACCGGCAAAGACATCATTGACAAGCCATGTGCAAAAAAATCTTAGTGGCTCTAAAGCTTTTGCTGTAAGATTATGATCCAGAGAGAGTTTGCTTCCATCCATCTACTTTTCCATGGTCCTCGGCGTGCAAAAGCGGGAGTCACAAAGTTTTCTCCTGAATGTTTTCTTATTTGAAAAGCTGGGTTGTAGAGGTAACTAACACATATACCATCATCATCATGTACAAAAAGTGAAATAGGAGCTTCAACTGACAATGTAAACTTGTAACTCTCATAACTAAAGCTATACTAGGTGTTATAGAGTTCTTTTCATTTGCAAATATGCTAATTTTGTGTTTGGCAGTTAATGATTCGATTCTAATATATTAAGGAGTAGAAAATTTTATCACCATAAACTCGCGCTGAGTGTCATGACTTCGGATTGATTGATTATTATTCTGTGAACTGTTGTATTCTATGTTGCATGATTATTTCTTCTTATTTCAATTTTTGAATTCATTTTGAAATGCTCTCATCTCTATTCTCTCTCCATTCTTCTCCTTCTGTTCTGTGCCTAATTCAAAGTGAATGAAAAAGTCTTAGAGCTGCAATGAAGCATTTCAGTGCCAACATATTAATGCTTTCCCAACATTATTTTTGACTTTGTCCTACTTGCTTGCATTAAAGTATTTGGGAAATTGCGAAAATTAAATCACAAAATCAATGAATTATAATGCTGGTATAATAATATTTTAACTAGGAATTTAGTTTTGTTAATAACTTTATTAACTAGTTTTATATTTATTTTATTTTTTTAAAAGAGTCAAGCTAGTTATACAGCAGCAGTCATAATATTGTTAGTGGATTGTGTTCCTATTTGTTAGGAAATAGTGAGTAATTGTGGGTTATCCGGTACTTAAGAGCATCTCTAATGAAATATCCATTGGAGAAATTTTTCTGCCTTATCAGATCTAAAAAAAGTAATGTGACAATCAAAGAAGTAGATATTGTCTACTACAATGTTTAGATATAGACAATGTCTATAAACAATGTCTATATATATCAACTCTCCTATTTTTTCTTTTAGAATTATTGAGAATTGGTATATGTCATCTCGAATGGTCATGTGAATTGTATGAAATAATGGACACTTGTTAAGATTTGAGTAGTTCATACAGTATATTAGAGGGGGGGGAGAGAGAGAGAGAGAGTTGATATATATAGACATTGTTTATGGATATTGTCTATATTTAGACATTGTAGTAAATAATGTCTACTTTTTTTATTATCAAATCACTTTTTTAAATGATGTAGCAGAAAAATTTATCCAATGGACCTTCCATTGGAGATGCTCTAAGTACGGAATGAATTATTTTACAAATTAGTGTTTCTTGTGGAAGTTTTGCTGGTTTCTAGTCAGGTTTCATTGAATATTTTCTTTTACGAACAGTGGTGTTATTAATAATTGCCACTACGAAAGCTTTTTGGTACGCGATACTATTTTTGCATACAAATATTGACATTGATAAAATGACATAAATAATCATTTATTTTTTTTCAATTATTATTATTATGTACACCACAATCTCTTTCCATTTTGAACACGACATGATAACTTCACAAGGGCACAGTTAGACATTTTCCCTAAGAAGATAAGGATAAATTAGACATTTTCACTAAGGACAATTTGAACATAAACTATTGAAGGGGACATTTTGGTGAAGGGTAATTATATTACCACTACACTTTTTGTTTCTTACACCGTAATTTAATTATTTTCTTAAATATCCTTAAATAAAATTACATTAACCTTACTTTTATTACTTATTCTAAGATCTCCACCTCCCTCTCCCCCTTCTCCCACCACAGTATCATTTCATTATTTTCATTTTCATTTATCTATATATATTTTTAATTATTCCCTTCCCCAAAATTTTTGTTAATATTTTTGAATGTTGATTTAATCTTGATTATCGTCTTTGGTGGTTTAATTTGCAAGTTGAGGGCGGCCATAAACACAATGCATGGGCCATTATTATTTATTTTTTTAATTCCATATCAAATTTAAAAATTCAACCTAGAATCGTGATATTTATTTTACTTTAATTTCATAGAGAATTGAATTGAAATTAATATGATATCCACAATTAAAATCTCAAAAATGCATAAATCAATTTTTGACAATATTATATATATATATTTACATATATAATTGTAAACTACTAAACTTGTTCAAGATTATGCGAAAATTAACGGTGCATATGTTTCCTTCTTTTTCTTTTTCTTTGTTTTTGGGTGGGAAAAAAGTGAATTTATGGAATAATTTGTGGTTAGATTGTGGTGGGAATAGAATATTTTTTATTTCATTTTTTAATTGTAATTTAGAAATATAGGTTATAAATGTAAAACTATTGCGGTGTTTAGTCAAATTTATAAGTTATTTATGACGAAATTAAAATGTGGTGTCAAAATTAATTTTTGTGGTGATAATATAATTAGCTTTTGCTGAATCACTTGTTGATAGTTTACATTGGGTAATTTCCTCCAGGAGGATCAGGGCACGGCCTGAATGTGGCGGCGAGTTCATAATCTCTTCCGAGTTCCTCGCTTCCGTCCAATCAGAAGCAAACACGTAATCTCCGGTGCGGCGTCGAGCCCGAGCCTGTCAATATGGCGGCGGAAGAAGGAGATTAGTAAGGAAGGGCTAATGGTGGCCAAGGAACTAAAGCGCTTGGAGTCCAATACTGTGCGGTTCGAGCGGTTCATGAAGAGCAATGTCTCTCGCCTTCTCAAATCCGACCTTGTAGCTGTCCTCGTTGAGTTCCAACGCCAAAATCTTGTCTCCCTCTCCATGAAGTTGTACGACGTGGTGCGAAAGGAAACTTGGTACCGCCCAGACATGTTCTTCTACCGGGACATGCTTATGATGCTTGCAAGAAATAGAAAGATTGAAGAAGCAAGGAGCGTGTGGGCAGATTTGAAGAGAGAAGAAGTTCATTTTGATCAGCATACGTTCGGAGACCTTGTCAGGGCTTTCTTAGACGGTGACTTGCCGGATGAAGCAATGCGCGTCTACAATGAAATGAGACAGTCACCCGATCCCCCACTATCGGTGCCGTATCGTGTCATTTTGAAAGGACTCATTCCATATCCAGAATTGAGGGAAAAGGTGAAGGGTGATTTCTTGGAACTTTTCCCAGACATGACTGTTTTTGACCCACCGGAAGACCTCTTAGACAACCAAAGATGGGAAAGGGAGAGCGAAGATGATTAAGGCGTGCAAGTCATATAATTTCTCATATACAAGATGAGCTGTGTAGGAGATTTCTGATCTCCATCACGGAATGCTCGGTAAGCAGGGTCTGTACAATAGTGAAAAGAAGGAATAGCAGTAAAAAAACTCTAATTTATTGTACAAGATGGAGTCTTGGTGTAATTGTCCGTCAATGTTCACATTGAAGGAATAGCAGTGGAAATCTCCATCAATGTTCTTGTAAATCTTTGCAGGGAGATACAGTGACCATGAATAAAAGTATAAAACTAACCCAACTTACAAGTACTTCCAGTGTTCCAACGTTTATATATGTTTTTATGAACATGTACTAACAGAGTTCCATTTATAGTAAATGGTTTATACTTATTCTTGGGTGAACTTTCCTTTTTGTTTGGATTTTTGCTTAATTTCACAATATTTTGTCTGTAGCTTTTTATAGTTAATTTATGTTTGATTATCCTGCAATTGATGTTTTCATAAATCCGGTGCCTGTTTATTGATCCAGTTGCTCTTCGTTCAGTAAAGTGAGCAATTGCCCACCCCTATTCGTAATGTTTATTTATTTTCTTTCTTCTTTTTCTCTTTTTCCTGGGAGGTTTATTCTTTGTTGGTTTCTTATCACAGAATGCTGGGTCCTGTAGTTATGGAGTGAGGTCAGTGATTGTGGTAGTATTGGCGATGGAGAATGGGAACATTGCATGCGGGGAAAGGGTATTTTGGTTTACTTATGAGGAGTTATTTGACATAGATCGGAGCTAATGAAAATGTCATGAATACTTTGGAAGGACTTCAGCTCAGTTTTTGCAAACCCGGGCTCCAGAGGCTGTTTTCTAGTGAAGTGTCGAAGAAAGCAAGTAAGAACATTAATCATTTTATCCCATTGCATTGTGGCCTATGTAAAATGCTTTTGCCATTTTTTGGTTGATTTTAGTACTACGAAATACTGGTATTTCATTATGTTAATTTCTTAACTTTTGTTTTCTTGGAAGAGTGAGAAGTACTACTCAAAGAACAAGAAAGAAACCCCAAAAGCGAACAATCTGAGGATGGAAGGTGAAGGTATGTTACCTTGCTCTTTCATACAATGATCAGATCCTGTTCTTGTTCTAGAGCTGTTTATTAATGTACATGCAGCATGGCAGTGATAAGTTGCATATAAATTGTTGCTCTATAGTCAAAAAAATTGTAGAAGGAATTCTAGTAAGAAGACAAGCTACTGAGCATCACATGCATGGATTTTTTGTGATTTTTAGTGCTGTATCATAGAGATTTGATACTCTAATTGAAACTGAATCCTGATTGGCATGTCCCATAGTTTCTCTTCAGTTGTTTTTTCTTCTCCGTGTTTTATTAATATGTCTTCTCCTGCTATTGCTTCTTATGCTGTCTTTCTCTGCATTTTTCTTTTTTCAAAAAATCTCTGTTAAACTTTACTAAAATGCAGTTTTACGTGTTTGGAGAGGACTCTAGCAGTGGTGACCAAGGAAGCAACCTGAATCTTTCAAAGAAATTCCAACGTTTTATAACACCTTTATTGTTCATTGGGTTTAAACTTGTATCAATATATGTTCAAATCCCCATGACTAGAAGCAGGTCTGTTCCCTAACCAAACTTCCCAGTTCCCACTCTGCATATTTTCCTCACTCAAAAGAGAAACCTGCTATTCCTCATTCCAGTTGAAGCTAGAATTTGATATATGCAATTACATTACAATTTACATAGTTACGTAAATCACCGAAAAAGTTGGAAATGATGAAACATAATTATGTACTCAATCAATTTATGACAGCCTGATTTTTAGCTCTCTATATATAACAGGATTAACAATGATTATGGTTTACCACATTTGATTGCTTAAAGTTAGCGTCATAACCATTTTGATGTTTAAGATAATCCTTGTGGATCGGGTTCACATTCTTCTTTCTCAACGTGGAACATAGATTAATTGTGCGGAGCTGTCACAGGCATAAACAAAAATTGCGCCCTTTTTAGTTAGGTTTGCTTGTCATATTAGAAAGATGCCAATATTCTTTGTATTGCCTGCTACCCTTTAAAGTTGATCGGAGATCTGTCACTTGCTATACAGTGCTCCAATCATCTTCTCTCAACCTTTACTAAGTGAGCTTTTGCTTACTTTTGTTAAATTCATTGCCAATTTGCTTTTTCCACAATGTAACGGCCTATAATTTAATGTGATTCACAGGTTGTGCAATATTGCTGCTATCTATGTGTCCCACAATAATTTGGCAATTTCTGTTGCATGCGGTATTCTTTTGTATCTCCCTATTCTATTTTTCTATTAATAAATAAATGGCTAATATGCTATCTAGATGAGTTTCCAAGAGTTCAAGAAAAAGCTACCTGAACCTGGTCTTGTGGATCCTGTTGTTGTTTCCAACAAACCTGATGCAAGAGTTAATGTGAGGAGTTCGTCCACTGATAACAATCAAACCTGGTCTTGTGGATCCCACCATTTCGACATGGATCTTGAATTGGCTTCTGTTCTATATATTGTGTTGAAATATATATGGTTATTTATAGGTTATTTAGAGATAACCACTTCTCCACATGACATTCGTGCATAAATTTAATACATGAATCAAATTATTTCAATAAATAATTGTATTTAGAGTATTCATCTAAGTGAAATTTTAGTTGTAGTTGATTTTTTTTAGCCTAACTGGTTCAGTAAATATATCGATACACGTGTCATTTCAACCAATTCAACTAAAACTGGAAAGGGCATGTGGATAATATAAGTATAGCTTGAATAAAATGGTCTATAAAATGATTCTGAGCATCAGACTTTTAAGATAAAAGATAAAGATTTTGGCCAGAATATGGAATTTGCCCCTTCATCTTAGCTTTCATGCTTAGAGGATTCATGTTTGTATAGGGGGTTAGTGAAATAATACTGAATTTTGTTAATGACCTGGTAACCAGAATAATCAGAAAGGATGACCTTCTATGAATATCTGTTGAGGAATGCTGATCTCTGGCATCTGACTTGTCACTACCAATGTTTTCTGGTTTATTTATCTATCAACTTCCTTCAAATTGATTTTGATGATTCCTGTCAAGTCTCTGTTTTGCACGGAGAGGATATGATGGAGAATGAAGATTTAAGTTGCATATGATACCAGCTCTTAAGAATTTGCTTTCTTATTCATTCTGGAAAATAATACTTACTCAGTCCCACAAAGATAGACTTGTATTCCATTTCCACAACAACATTAAAACTATTAAAGGGAAATAATTAGTAAATTAAAGGGTAATATTAGGAAAATGCTCTTACATTTTACTTTAACAAGAACATTAATTGAGCTTTTCTTAATCATTGTGAAATTAGGATTAGGTCTATCTTTATGCGACGGATGGAGTATATTTTTTTTCCCTTGAAAATATGCATTTAACGGACATATTCTTCTTTGTAAGATACTTTGAGCTTAAAAAAGGAAATTATTTAATGCAAATGGGGATTCCTACCGTATTTATAGGATTTTACCATGCACTTGTGCTGCCTGTGCCAAAGGGTGTAAGAAGTGTACCAACAAAATTAGAATTACATGGCTATGCTGCCTTAGAGTCTCTGGTTGTTGTTTGTTGCCTTTCAGCTGTCAGTGTTTGCATATTTTTTCTTTCAATCGATCACTTTATGGAAAGTTCTTTGTTATTATAGGAAATTTACACTTCTTTGCTAATGCGATGAGAATGGAAGTACAAATACTGAAGAAGACCAGTATAATCTGTGGTTTTAGAGCTGATTGATGAACATGAACCAATCTTTCTTGCAGGTCATAAGGAAGATGGAGCCCAGAACTGCTGCTTACCGCAAATGTGGCCGTGGTTTATGGAACACGCTGTGCTTAAAGTTTCCGTTGTCGCTCGTGGCACTTAAGCCCTTGGTTTTTCTCTGTACATTCCTAATGAAAATCTTTTCATGACCAAAGAGCAGCTGTTTGATATGACATGCATGACTCTTGGTTGTTCAGCCACTGAGTAGGTGATTCAATTGTTCCTTTCTGTATTCAGTGGAACAACTCAGTTTTGGGTTACTTGGTTAATTAGCGATAACTTGACCTATAGACAGAGCCAGGAGAGATCGGAATATGCTTTCTTCTGTAATATTATGCGTGTCCAAACTTAATAGCTTGGATATGGGTGGTATAAAGCACCCAAAGAAGCCGAGGTATAGAAAGAAGATGCTCGAAAAACCAAAGCTCTCTTGCACCATCAAAGTCCAGGACTCCCCCGCTCTGTTAAATGCAAATGCTTGTGCAAAAGCAACTTTTTACAATCACTACTTCCATTGTACTAATGCTGTTATTGTTATCGCAATTCCATCAAATATTATTTTCGTGACTGGGTTTCATGGTTCAGGTTCATCAACACAAGGCAACATTCCAAGTTTGCAACATAACCAATGTAGAAACTTTACAATCAATCTTTGGTCTGTTGAGAGTCTGTTGAGAGTCATTGATTTAAAAGTGATGTGATATGTTGAAAAAACGGAATCTTGCCTTGTGTTTGCTTTGTTTCACTTTTTGTTCAAAGAATAGTGATAATCCTCCCGGTTAGTTCACTTGACAGAAAGATCTCAGCGGGAGCCCAAAATGATTTGGGGGAATGTAATCAAAATGATGTACACCGAAGTCGCTTTTTATAGCTTCAGCAACAAAGTTGGCCTTCTTTCTTTTCCTCAGACTCCCTGGAGAGAAGTCCACTGCAATTATTGACTAGTGAATAGAGAATCCGAGGCAAAAGCATACAACTGGACGGTGTAACTGATGGAGGAACATAAAGACCATGAGATCGGAAGTTGAAGGAGGTCTTATCTTACATCAAGGAGATTTGGTCGGTGACTCATCCTTTAAAGAGTATTGGACCAACAAACTATGATAGGTGGGTTTGAAGAATGTAAAAACACATAAAAGAGGAGTCCCTGAATTTGGCAGGTCCAAGTTATGCTTGTGCAATGCATTTGATTTCTAAGTGCATCAACTGTTGCAGTTTAGCTTAAAAGTTTTTGGTGGTCGAATGTGCGTAATGACTCTGCTATCTATTGTTGTCATTGATTACTTGAGGAATTTTCCACTTCCTCAGATGTGAAACCAATCTGTGAATGTTTTATTTGAGGGAAAACGTGGACATTTTTTTTTTCCCTCTTATCAGATTTCTCAAGTTGTTATTTGTTCAGACTTCCGCAAAGACTTGTTCCGAGAATTTTGACTGTCTTATCAGTGTGAAAGGTTCAGATGCGACAGATTGGTGACCCTACGTTTAAATGAAGGGACACTGGTGTTAAATTTTTCTATAGAGATCACGTGAAAACACGTGAATGCCATACGGACACTGCCTGTGCCACATGGCACGATTAGGTGCCCACGTGTACGTTTGGTTTCATAATTGGAGATCACGTGGTCTTTATAAAAGAATAGATATGGTGTTGGTGTTATTTCTTTTAAGTTCTATATATTTTGATCCGATCTCGACGTGTGGTGTTTGCTTCTTAAACCAATGGAAGGTGGAGAAATTGCCAAGTCAGATTCGTCGATGTGGGCTATCCTCGATGTTGCAATGTCTTTGTGCCCTGTCATCACATCTGCAAATTAGTGATCAATTTGGAGAAGTTGACTTTGAACTAACGTTGGCATTCGGATAGAAACTCTAGTGAGTAGTCACTGTATAAGTTAAGCTGTAGCATCATCCGATCGATAATGACATGTTATGCATACATTACTCGATAAAAATCTGATTGTAATATATAAACAAAATTGTGGAGCTAGAATTTCGACTATCGAAAGGTTTTATTTTGATTGAATATCGTTTTCATGACAAAATTCTCGTGTAATTACTCTTAAAAATCTCCGATCACTCGGAGATCTGAAATTAATCGACAATAAGTGGTGAATGCATGAAATGAGGATAGGGATCTAGTCAGAAAGATAAAAAATACATGGTTGTGTTGGTAGTGCTTATGGTGACCACTTAAAAGCTTTTAATTTTCCTTGGATGAAAAAAACTAACTGGCTGCTTTCTGGGTTGGATCCCAATTTCACTGATTCTTCTTTATTTCATGTGGTGGGATTATTTTCACCAGATAAATGGCTGACAATAGTTTGAGTGGGGTTCTTACAATAATGATGGAGCTTTTGAGCAGCACCATAGGATTCCTCTAAAGCTAATAATAAAACTAATTATGTATTTTATCATGTTCGACTCGTTAATTTGTCATAGTGACGAGAATCAAATTCTTTAATTTTTATTAATTCTGATGGGCATTGAATCGTCTCAATTAAGAGTTTGAAGCGAGGTTGGAAGTGGTTCTAAATGGCCACCAACTAGCAACCAAGAAAAGTGGGGGGTTGTACTCATTTCTATTTGTTTTTATGCTTTGTTTGGCATCGATGGACTTTTAATTCTTTTGCTTGAATTATTACTTCTTCAAATGACTCTTTTGTTTCTTTGTAACATTGAAATATATGTCAAAAATTAGAGCTGTCCCATTTAGCTGTTCCTGGATCATTTTTTGGGGTGGGGGAGGAGTGTGATAAACGCGATTTAATGTATCTAGATTCTAATTTTGGTAACTATTCGGATTATAATCTGGATTATAATCTGTTACGTGACATCATTTTATTAATTGTTTTTTATAAAAAGTAAAAAATTGCGGATTGACTTTTACTTTTTGATGTTTTGAAAAAAGTGAAACCAATGAAATTATGTCTTGTGGCAGGTTATAATCTAGATTATAATCCGAATGAATTGTCAAACACCTTGTCAGTGTTTCTTGTAGGTGACAAAATTATTAATTCTGATTTGTTAATAAAATTCCAATTCTCAAGAAAAGTATCCGAGACAAATGAGGAGACGTACTTTCGATACACATGCTTGAATGTATTTAAACATTGCACTTGTGAGTCATAAAATAATTTACTTGAATCGCTTTGTTCCGTTTTTTATGATAAAATTTTGACACCAACAGACCATATGATATTTGTGTTACTCACGTATAAAACTTTCTTGAACCATCTTGTAAAGTTAATAGTTTTAAAATTCCAGTTATGAAGAAAATAAGAGGTGGAGCAAGAATATGGATACGTATATGTGATGCACATATGCTTGAATTTATCTAAGTTTGGTAGTTTTTCTTGTTACCCACAAAATTATTTATGATGAAATTCTAACACCCAAACAGATCCTTTAATGGTTGTGTTACCCATGTACATAAAACTTTCTTGAATAGTAGTCATGCAAAAAAGTTATTATTATTCTTTTTTTTTTTTTTTTGCTTCAAAAGTTTGTACAAGAAAATTCTTAAAATCCCAGTTTTGCAGCAAAAAAATAATAATAATAGTAATAAATGAAAGAAAGAAAAGAAAAAGGAGGTAGAGTAAAAATAGGTGTACATAATATGTGATGCACATGCTTCAACGTAGCTATTCTGGATAAACTTGGCATTTTTCTTTCTTTAAGTGAAGTGTTTATCAAATGTCTTTTTTCCCCCTTTTTTGAACATTACAAAAGAATTGTAGAAAAAGAGAATCCAACTCTTAATCAAAGATCTGAAAAGCCCACTTGAATAACACCAGATTGCAAAAGTCTTGACATCTGAACTTGACATTTACCTGAGTACATGACAAAAGTTCTCTTGAATCACTTTGTTCCATTATTTATTTGTTATAAAGATCTAACAACAATAGTCCCTTCAGTGTTTGTGTTACCAATGTACAAAACATTATTGAACTTTCTTTATAAAGTTTTTAGTGCTAAAATCCCAATTATTATGAAAATTTTGGAAGGTGGAGCAAAAATAGGGGTACATATATGTGAAGCACACACTTGAATGTTTCTAAACTTGGTAGTTTTTCAATACACGGCAAAATTTTCTTGAATCACTTTGTTCCATTACTCATGGTAAAATTCCATCCAACCTCTCACTCTTCAATTTTGTATTATTACATGCGAACAATACAATCAATTACAGTTGTTAAGAATATAGACCTACTGTACATGGATACCACGTGGTCTCCATTATGGGATTCATGAATTCACAAGTGGGTTTATTTAGATGGTTGGTCTCTACAACAAATTTAGTTAAGAAAACAATTTTGGGTAGATGAGCAAAAATAGGCATTCTAACTTGTGATGCGTAAGCTTGACTATAATTTAAATTGGTATTTACTTTTAGGTGATGTTTTTTTTTTAAACTTTTTTTAATATTTTTTGTAACAACTTGAATCACTTTACCATGTTATTTATGATAAAACTATTCCAGTTTAAAAAAAAATGAAAAGAAAAAAATTTGTAGGAGGCAAAGGAACTAAGACCCGAATACAAGCTACAACAGTTTAGAAATTAATGTGCGCAACAATATCCTTTATATACCTATAGTAATCAACTCTTCTAAAATAAGCATTGTCAAAAGTGAAAAAGACCAAACCTTACTATAATCATTTATTTATTTTTCATTTAAGACAACGATTTGATCCTTGATTATATTATATTATATTGCATATAATAAATACATATAAAAACCAGACAATTAATTAATTAATTAATAATTCCTAAAAAGGAAAAGAGGCCCCTTGTATATTCATTTATTATTCAAAATATATATTATTATAACATTAAGGAAAATATGGCTACAAATATTTCTAGCTCTTTCAACTGAAATCCTCTTCCTTTCTCAATTATTCTTTCCCTAGCTGGTCCTAAACCTATAGTTTGAACCAAATGGTACTTTTAATAATTTATACAAGCTAATACCAACGGAGATTGTAAATATACTTGATTATCTACAAGAACTGCTGATTGTATAGCTCTAAAAATACTGGAGATAGATCGTAGTAGATTTTGTTATTACATCCTTGATTAACATCAGCTTTGATGTATAATTGATGCAACACATTTTATTTCAAGGAAGTGATATATCATAATGGTGGCCCTTATAAAATTGAGGCCAAAATCTAGTTTGGCAACTGAGTTGTACATAAATTGGTTTATAAATTACTATGTGACATCATTTTATTGGTTATTTTCAGTGAAAAGTTAAAAACTGCGGCTTGACTTTTATTTTTTGACTTTTTAAAAAGAAAAAAAAAGTGAAACCAATAAAATGATGTCAGGCGGAAGTTTATAAACAGATTATTTATAAATAGATAATTATAAATAGAGTTGCCAAACACACTGGGAAATTAGTTAGCCTCATAGAGTTTGAGTTATCCTCATGATGCAAGTTACAGTTTTGGAAGTATGTGACCAATAATGCAATTCAAAACATATATATAATAATCCCACAATTATTGAAACCATTAGCCAAAGAACCTTTCTTTCTCAACTCAAATACAACTTATTTAGAATTTTAGATACCACATTTGTGGCATATCCAATCCTTATGTCATGTGCATATGATCAAGTTGAGATTATCTTATAAAGCAATTTTTTTAACATTAATTTCAATAATAATCAACAAAAATAATAGAGGTCTTTTTTCTGATACAAGATATATTGTCAACAATTGCTTCACGCAAAAATCCTATACTTCTCATAACCAAAGCTTAAACGTCCAAGCCAACCCAACTCCCTCTTTCCAGCTCATCCATGTTTCAAGCATGCTTCTAAGTTATACTTCCACAAGAGAAAAAGTACTCCAGCTTTAACTTGAAACACCGAACCCCCAACCCTGCTAACAAATTATAGTATGGTATTGTTACCTCTTTAAAGGGGGAAAAAAAGAAAAAAAGGTAAAACTCATGGACAAAATAAAATCCAGCTTATATCACTAGAAATTAAACCCAAGAATATACCAAAAGTGTACTCTCTTACGGACCAAAAGCTAAGAATTTTGGAATTCTTTTTTCTCCACTTATTTTCGTTTATTGTACATTACAGTGCTATTTACAGCCTGTACTGTGTAATGTCAAATGTGCTTTATGCTTTAGGTGGTGCCCTTTCTCTTTCACAAATTTTTGTCACATTTTATGCTTTGCTAATCAATCATCGAACAAGTACTAAGGACAAGGACATTGGCCATGTTAATTATTTCTTTTTATAAGTTTAGGTGTTGAATCTAGCTTAGGCTGATTGTGACTTCTGATATATAAAATCTAGAAGCATTCACCTCACACCGTAAAAAATATCTTTCACATTTTTATTTACTTTATTTATATTAAGATTCTTGTTTTCAATTTATTCATTGAAACGTTCTGAGTTCACTGAACTAAAGTGTTTTTCAATATTGTCGAGCTCTCAAGTATAGTAGTAAACTATAGAGAATTCGACCCGACTTTTCTTGTCTCGATGTAAACTATTATCTTATTATCCTTCCGTCTCTCACACATCTATCGAGGCATACGGAGAGCCATGAATATATATAATAGGACAAAGCAAGTAACGAGATATTTTGGTTGCTTTACGGACGAATATCAAGTTATTAGTCATTTTAAACGTGGTTAACCCAATCTATTACGTCCAAATGATTTGGTATCTTGTTAACTCTAACTTCAAAAGCACAAGGTTTTTTTGTAAACCATATGCCATATTCTTTATGTAAATCAAATTGTATCAAACACATTGTCAATTTTGCCCCAAATCTAAATAAAATATTTCAATATCTAACTTAATTCTCAACTATTTTTTTTCTTACGCCATGAAGTTTTTTCCCGTGACCAACAAATCAAAACATAACATGACGAGTCCTTTGTCTCGACTAGTCTAGAATCACACAATAATAAGATGCTTAAAATTAAAAACTATCCTCTCACAAAAGTGTGGCTGATAACGGTACTAGATTCCCATGTTGTAATTGTGATGAAACCAACACTTGGGATAGATCTGATCTCCGTTGGTGTAGCTTTCGTAGACAACAACCTCACCTACTGTCTTAAATTAGTACTATTTCATCAGATCATGGGAAATTGTTTTATGTGTCACAATCAAGCCAGCCGAAGGATGAGAAATAATTGAACATACAAAAAGATTTTAAATGAAAGAGTTGGGAAAAAGATATTTGCATTTCCTACGCAACCATCTTTCTTTCTGTTAAAATATAATCAAATGATCGACTCAAGACTAAATAAAGGTCTTCACCTTTCCTTTTTAAGAATTTATTGTTGGATTTTTCGTACTTTATTCAATTTAATATAATTAAGGATCGCATCGTCGGCCTCCATTATGTAAAACAATGGTTATGTATTAAACATTGTTTTATTTGATGAGGTTTGGTCGTTTTCATTTTGACAATAGTTTCAGTGTGTTTAGGAATAGTTAAGTGGAAGTGTTAATAAAATATTTGTCACACACTGAGGGAACATATTTTTATGCCCTTCTTTGGAGGCATTTTACGTGCTAAAAACGTAGCCATCACAATTATTGTGTATGTTGCTAATGTAGATGATTTTACGCGGGTAGAAAAATAAGACACATTCACGCCGCTCATAGTCTCTTTATCATCGTGGAGACATCTATATTAACAGCAAATTAATAAAAAATAAAAATTAAGAATTCAATTTAAAAAGTTGATCATAACATAAATGTGAGAGTGTAAATTAAAAAGAGAGGGAATTTGTATTCGAGACTCCAGCCATCAATCAATTTGAATGTAAGTAGTTACTTGTTTAGATCACCCACCCCCCCCCCCAAAAAAAAAAAAGACAAAAAATAAATAAATAAATAAAGGGGGAAAGTAAAGGATGACTTAGGGATGGCATCAGGCTGGGTTTGGGACCCGACTAGAAAAAGAAGCCATACGCCCACAACATAACCCGCCAAAAATCATGGTGGGTTAGATCACAAAACAGAGCTGGTTGGGTATTTGTCTTGTCTAGTGACTCGCTTAATTTTTTAAAGATTTTTTTTGCCTTCTTTTAACGTTTTCAAATTGTTTATTTTTATATTGTTTTAATTCGAACTAGGTGGATCAAGGCCGACACTTCCCAACCGAGTCAACTCGATCCGCACAACCCACCAACTCATAGGGCAGAAAATTTCCGTCCCTTTTAGTTGGGGCTCCACCAAGTTTTAATCGGTTTGGTTCATATTTTTGTCATCCCTAGCAAAACTCTTCCTACCAATTTGTTAGAGAAAAAAAATCTGATACTCGAAGAATACTGAAGATAATTTGGCCAATTAAAATTTCACATGTATATTTAATGGCGTCATTTTAACAATAAAATGAACGCGCACCGGTGAACAAATGCTTAATATTATTACAAGAAAAAGGCAAAAAAGAAAAAGTTTTATTCAAGATCAAGATTTTTGCTTCAAGTTTGGATGTGCACATGTATACGTCAATGCATAATATCCACCCAAAAATATGCCAAAGGAAGAATAAGATAAATTCTACTAGAAACTCTAGACAGGTCGGTTTTGTGTTGCGTGCATAATTGCATATATGGTGTCCCAAACAAATAAAACCAAAAAAGCACTTCCATTCATAAGTCATAACTCATGTCATTGATTTGTGATGTGCTTTGTCGACATTAAAAAAAAAAAAAAAAAGACAATTTCTAAAATGACCATATTCAAAAAAGTTAAAGTATGGCTCATTTATAAATCTTGTGCAAAAATGGTCATTTTTTAATAAAATTACATAATTGCCCTTAAGCAATAATTTTTCTTTATATATGTATATCTCTACAATTTATCTGTATATCTTGACATTTAATTACGATAATTCTCGACAATTATCTGTATATCTATACATTTAAACTGTAGATCTCGACAGTTATATATTGTTAATCTAGACAATTTTCTTTCTCGATAATTGAGACTCACGCACCGTCAGTGAGTGCAGGCCACACGTCTCACGAGCCGACTAATTCAGGTCGCGAACTGGTACAGTTGATTTCGTCTCGCCATTTTGAGCAACTTTCCCTTCTACACTGACATCGAATTCCTACGCGATCGCTATAGATCTGGTGATGAACATATTATGTAAGTCTTGATTTGTGGTTTCTTTAATTATGAAATTATGAGTTAGCTTGCAATTTGGGCGTTGTTCAACATATGTTAAGGAAGATTTTAATGAGTTCAATTGGTTGGATTGGTGTTTGGATGAAGAGATCAAAGAATTTGGGCTTTTAAGATTCTTATTAGAATTTTTGTTTAGGGGTAATTTTGTCTAAAAAATAGGAAAATTGACATTTTTGCATAGGTTTAAAAAGTTGACACTTTTAAACTTGACACATTAAAAGTGGTCATTTTTTGCAATTTTCTCTAAATAAATAAATATATATATATATATCAAGGAACAAAAACATAATGTCCAAAAAAGAAAAAAACAAAAGGCAAAAGGAAAATATAGGCCTGAGAAAAGTTCAATACTTCTCTTGCCATCAATTTCCCAAGAAAGTCATGGAAAACTGAGATGTGGGATATAGGGCTTCAATTTATTATTGAATTGATTCTTTTATACACACGTGTTTTGTTTCTATTTGTTAGGAGTATACTCATCCTTGAATATTTTTGGAGTATTGAAAAATTTCTCTATTTTTCTTATGTACAAAATATATAAAGTGAAAAAACTTGTAAATGAAAAAGGAAGTTTAATTCAACACTCTTACCAACAATTTTTTTTTTTTCCCTTTTTTTGTGGGGGTGGGGGTGGATAAGAGGGGAGATTGGGGATGGGAGGGTACTTAGGGGAGCGATATGGATGATTATGCTTCTTTATCCATAAGTTTAAGTATCCAATTAGTGTAATACAATTCGAACCACTCTTATCAATTTTCTTTTCTTTTTTCCTTTTTTTTTTTTTGTGCAAACTCTTACCATCAATTTTGAATGTCCGCAAATATGAATCCTATTAACATTGACCCCACACTTTTCCTTTGTTGATACTGCCTAGCTCCTCGTAAAGCTAAACAATAGGTTCGAGGTCATTTTCTACGTATCAAACAAGCTGAAAAATCTGGTGGAGGTTTAAAGTTGGAAATGAAATGAAATGAAATGAAATAATTAATATAAAGCACTGAATATTGAACATCGAGTTTTAAGCCGATGCAATGAATGAGGTTCAGAGTCGTGCTGTCATAGCTGATAAAATGATTGAGAGCTGAACCAAAAATACACGTACGTATATTTGCCTCTATTAAATTTTTGTACACCACTGCTTTGCTACAACTGTACACCTACCCAATTTGATGAATCAAATCCTTCCTGGATAAACGTACAACCACAAAAATATATAATAAATAAATATTCCCTCTTTGCTATATATTATTATAATCTACCGTAAATAAGATTTTTCTCTCCTATTCATACAAAAAGTATAAATCGATGTCCGTCTTCAACTTCTTTAAATATCCAATCTTCTTCACAAATCATCCCATTTCTTACTATCAGATTCTACAGCATATACTAATATTATATTGTAGATAATACTAGTACACATCCACACATCCCGTGTCCACTTACTGCGCATTGAATTACTTATATATATATATTGCAATAAGCTAAGTGATGGTGGATAACAAATGGACACGAGATGAGTTAAGTGTGTAGAATTATCTTTTGTATTATATTTGGTTTCCTCTGTATTATTTAAAACTCTCTAAGTTCTCAAGAGCCCATCCTCAAGTGTTACCAACTTACCATAATTGACTTCTTGTCTATAATTTTAATTACACGTATAATTTTTTGTTGAATTTTAAAATATTCTTTTTTTGAGAGTATAATTACAAATTGCATTTTTATTATAACATTACATATGTGCATAGAGATATATATTTTATTGAAGTACAATGTAAATAAATTAACATAAACTTCTATACAGAAGACTACAAATACAATATACAATAAAATATAGAAATAACCCCACGGTGCGAGAATCTAACCTTGGGCCTAGGTCCGAACTTTAAAATATTGTTAATGTTACATTAGGAACTTTAATTTTCATTGGACAGACATCGAATTTTATTTTTATTATTATTATTTGAACTTTAATTGTGACCATTAATGTCATTGTATTTGACGGACGATCTTGATTAACATAGGCGATCCATTTTGACCTTTCTTCTAGACTCTAATTGCCTATCATTAGTTGTCATTGCCATAATAATTACTACTAGTAATCAAATTTGACTTTTCTTCTAATAAATCTCGATTAGGTTCGCAAGGTTACAAAATTGTCATTTGTAGATCGAAAATTTTTTTATACTTCATAAGTACATGCTCCATCTTACATGACAAAATCAAGAATAGACTTGTGAATTTAGATACACCAGTTATATATTGTTTCGCATAAACAAGTGTCGTCACAATTGATTTTGCGCTTTCTATGAAACTGCTGCACCTGCATTGTTATTAGAGCATAAAAACTTATGATGCACAGCAAACGATAGATAACATTCTTTTTAAACTCTAATTACATCTATCATAATTCACTTTTCTCTCATCTTTTGGACATCTATCCTCATCTCTTGACACCTAAGATCTTGAACATTTCTTCTAAGCTTTATTTGTATCTAGTATTATGCAGCCATACCTAACTTATCCTTGTAATGGGAGAGTTTTGATTGTACAACAATTGATCTTGTCCTTCCTTCTAAATGTTAATCACAGTTATCATTGTTCATCACACTTATGATGAGATGGTAACATACATTCGTTATGACATTTCTTTAAATCTCAGTTGCATCTGTTATTTTTCAACTATACCTAATTACTTTTCTTAATAACATAAAAATCTTTACTGTAAAACAAATCGATTTGCCTTTTCATCTTAATTTTAATTACTTCAGTTTTCATTCCATTACACCTATAGCAGTGTTATAATAATGGCAAAATATTGACTATCACATTTTTATTACATCTTACTTTACTGTTATTTGCAACCCTTTGCTGCAATGATGATGGAGTATACGCTGTCGAGGAAAAGTAACTTTTATTTAGAACTTTAAAGTAATAATTACATAATTTGCTTTTGGAAAAGTGGATTTTCTTTTCTTTTCTTTTCTTTTCTTTTTTTCTGGTTTACCTCTACGAAACTTGGGCACGACACAACAAAAATCTTGTGAAACAACTTTAGGGTTGTTGGAAGGGCAAACTGGAGATTTCACGAGTAAAAGGTCCAGAAAGTACTAAATATTATACCTTATATTAAACTCTAGATTAGTTCCCAACCCATCATTACACTTTCTGATTAAACCGATTTTTAATTATACAGCAGTAATTTATTAATTTGTTCATTTCAAAACTTCGAAGGGGAAAAAAAAAAGAAAAAGAAAATGGAAACACGTAAAGATTTGTCTATTTAAACTCGACATATGCCTCCATTTCTCTTCCCCCTCCCTTTGCATTCTGCAACATCTGTATAGAAGAATTGCAGTCTGCTTTCTCTTTCTCTAAACTTTGCCTCTATTTTGTGTGTTCTGTTCATCCTCATTCTGTTCTGGTACGTTCTAATCTTGGATTTAATTTTTCTTTTTCTCTATTTACAAGTGATTGAACGCATCCATGCATGTTTTGATGATATTTGTTTAACGGGATCAAAGAGTTATTGCCTTTGATTCTCAAGGCTAATGTGACTTTTCTGTTTATGGGTTTGAGGATTTTCTCTTCTCCTCAAATTTTCAGACGTGAAGTAACAGAATTGAATTTCTGTTTCATAAATATTTCCTCCCTTCCGATGAATTCTGTTTCTTTCCGTTTCTGTTACTCAGTTTTCTGAAACTTTAGACTCCAGTTTTGGGATGGATACAAGTCTGCAATTCTTTCAAATCTGATGAATTTTCAAATTAAATTTTGGGGGATCTTGTTTACATTACTTTGGCTTTGTGTATTTCAGCTATCCACTCAATATCGAGATGGAATTCGAGCATCGATATGGGCAGGTTCAGAGGAAAAATATGACTGTCTTCTATTTGGTTAGTTTTAATAACTTGATTATTAATATTATTACAGTTAGTTTTTAAAGTTTTGTTTGGCATCTGGGAATAATGTACTGACTGAATTATAATTATGTACTTATTATCAGATCTTGATGACACTCTTTATCCCCTTAGTGCTGGCCTGGCAACAGCTGTTCTTAAGAACATTCAAGGTAAGGAAGTGTTTTTCTGCTGCCGGAAAAAGTTGTTTATGTTTACGCGGTTTCTCACTGTTCCGGTATATATATGTCATTCCAGATTACATGTTTGAAAAGCTCGGTATAGATGAGAGCAAAATCCCCGACTTGTGTTATCTACTGTACAGGAACTATGGTACTACAATGGCAGGCCTTCGAGTAAGTATTTCTAACTGTGATTTTGAAGCTCGACGTGATTTAGCATTAAGACCATTTATTAATTAATGGGTGTTTTTTTATTCAGGCAATTGGCTATGACTTCGACTATGATGAATATCATAGGTGAGAAATCCCGATTCTTTGATTTCTGAACTTTATTGGTTAGATATTTCATGTTTTACTGAATTGTGAGTTTTTCAAATGTATTGCAGCTTTGTCCATGGGAGATTGCCTTATGATAATCTGAAACCAGACCCTGTTCTGAGAAGCCTTTTGTTAAGTTTGCCTATTCGGAAAGTTGTAAGTCATTTGTGACACGGGTTTTTCTTTTTTAATAATGCTTTACGATTATGTCCTTTAGAAGTGCTAATGTTTTTGTATTCGTCGTGTGACAGATCTTTACCAATGCTGATAAGGTCCATGCCATCAAAGTTCTCCAAAAACTTGGTTTGGAAGACTGTTTTGAAGGGATCATTTGCTTTGAGACTCTGAATCCTATTCACAGGGCCACTGCATCTGATGACGAGGATGACATTGAATTTCTGGAATCTGCTAAATTTTCTCAGCCACTTAGCTCAAGTCCTCAGATTTTCGATATAATTGGACATTTTTCTCAGCCTAATGCTAGTTCAGCAGAATTGCCAAAGACACCAATTGTCTGCAAACCATCAGAATCTGCCATTGAAAAGGCTCTAAAAATTGGAAACATCGATCCACACAGAACGGTAAGATCATTTACCGTTCCATTTTCACGCTTTCTACCATAAGATAAATATAAAATGCTCAAGCTTGTCCTCCTTTACCGTGCAGCTGTTCTTTGAGGATAGTGTCCGAAACATTCAGGCAGGGAAACTTGTAGGCCTCGATACTGTACTGGTAAGTCATTTTGCCTATCCAGAATGCAAAGTAAACAAACAAATATTGCACAAACTGGCCATTGATCCTAGATTTGCATGCAGGTCGGGAAATCTCAGAGAGTGAAGGGCGCAGATTACGCGCTAGAAAGCATCCACAATCTCAGGGAAGCATTACCAGAGCTTTGGGAAACCGATAAAGTTACCGAAGTTACTTACTCGGGGGTTGCAGTGGAGACATCTGTTACAGCTTAGGATTTATGTTAAAAGGAGAAATCCTTATTTCTGTCATTCTAATCAAATGATGTAAATGTTCTGTTGCTATCATCAATCAATTAATATTTAAAAAAAAAAAAAGAAAGGAATTCTTGAAAAAAAATCTTGAGATTTTGCCATGAGCTGCCACTATCTTCAGTCCCAATCAATCAAGATAACCGTATTACAACGCTAAATCGATTGCAGATCAAGCTGAGGTTCAGGAAATTTTGGCTAACACGTATGATTCAGAGGTCAACATCAATTTTATCGCGTAAAGAAACAAAATTTGAGGTGTAATATGGCGCAACTCGAGCATTAAAAAAAATGGAGGGGCCAATGTATTGGTGTATTATTGTATTAAGATTGCAAAATTTCGCATCATTATGATTGTATCAGTACTAATATACTTGAATTCTACTAATTTTGCCATAATGTATGAATTGCTTATAAAAAATGACACGTTCCAATCCAATCATTGAGAGCATTGATAAAAACATCTATTTGCAATTGATTAGAGAAGATTGGAGTTCAATGATTGAGGAACATTAATTAATATTTTATGTATGACGATGCGTATGGTAATGAGATAAGTAAGATTTAACTAGGTATTTTTATATCTGGTCTAATCAAAAGTAAGCCAACACAACACTCTAATGCCAACTACTCAAGGTGTGTAACGATTCAATGAATCAACGTAGTGTAATAATGCCTAACTCAATCGGCATGCGGGGTTGGAGATCCGAAAGGCAATATCTTGTGCTAAAAAAGAGAATAAACAAAACCATTTGGACCAAGTGTTACTTTTCACTCAATTATTATTCTTTTTTTCCTTTTTTGCCTCATCGTAGTTTCTCTGTTTCCTTAAAGATAATGTTGCAGCACGGCCTTGGGTTTGGGTTGGGCTCGGACTTAGATCCCGACTGGGTTTGGGCTATAAAGGGGATTGGCTTTTGGGTTGAGCTGGGCTAGGGTTGGAACTGAGTAAAGTGTTGGGCTTGGCTAAGCTCAGGCTTGGAGTTGGGCCTAGAATCGGGCTAGGCATCGAGTTGGTTTTTGGGCTTTTGGACCTGTGATTGGTATGTGTTTTCGTAAGAATTAAAGTTCTAAAAAGTGTAAGGCGTAGAAAATTTTGAGTTTGAATATTGAGTTTAGGCATACCTAAGCAAATAAATGCATGATGAAATCACGATTAATGAGCGATATAACACAAGGTTTGATGAAGTGTGAAATCAAAACTTCAAATATAAGTGTCACCTATGCAAGTTTTTTAAAATATTATATAAGGATAGCAATGACGCACGAAATCACAACCTTAGTGGGAACTAAGCCTAAACGCAATATGAACCAGATTGAAATGTTATCTATAATCACGAGTTTCACTTCACTTAAAAGTGGTTTGATTGGAATATAGTAACTTCTCCCTCTCCTTAAAATAAATAAAATAAAATAAAATAAAAATAGAATATAATAACTTCTAAGATTGAGGATATCATTGCTTTTCTCTTGGACTTGGTTTGGCTCAAGTTTGGCTTGGGTTGTAGTCTTGCTTGGGATACATGGCGCTCATTTATCAAAGCGTGTCTAAGTATAGACTTTTTAAATGGTCATTTAGGGCATCCAATCATAACACAATGAAAAAGCTCATAAATTAAAAAACTATTACTGAAAGTTTCAATATTTATATTTTAAGTGCGAATAGAGTACATAAAAGGTGACATTTATTAGTTCACAAAAAAGAAAAAAATTAATTGTTAAGTATAACTAATAATCAGTTTAATTCATATGACTATATCATATTTAAATCTTTGATTTATTAATATTTTTTACGATAAAAACTTTGCCGTATGAGCTTTAGCAAAAAGCCCCACAAAAATTTAGAGTCTGTTTGGTATCATTTATAATTAAATTGGTTTATAATATATTTTGAAATTTGAATTTTTAGGACATGTGACTTAGTTTGATTAGTTAAATTTTGTTGAAAAATGAAAAGTTATTATTATATGTGATTGGTGTATGATGTGTCAATTATAAAATTTGCCACGTGTCTCAAAAATTCAAAATTTATTATAAACCAATTTAGTTATGTATATACATAATGGACGGACCCCTTAATTTAAAAGTTACTTAGGGTCTTCAAAAACCTCAGAACGGGCCTACGTGTGTGCATGTGCTTGAGTTGAGATTTGACTTCGGGATAACTTGAAAAATACAAATATTTTTTACACAGTTTTTAAAATTAAGATACATTAAGCCTTTTTTTAAAAAAAATCAGGCGTTTTAAATGTTTTTACATTGTGATATCACATTATTATAACACAACAATCACAATTCGTCGAAACATCGAATCACATCAAAACAACTTGGCAAAATACTGAGTACAACAAAAACAACTCACCAAAACAATAAGTCACATCAAAACAACTTGCCAAAATAACGAGTCGCAACAAAAATAATTCGTTAAAACATTGAGTCACATAAAAAACAACTCGCCAAAACATCATGTTACAACAAACACAACTCGACGGAACACCGATTCACAACAATACAATAACTCAGCAGAACAACTGAGAGACAACAACACAACAACACGTCAGAACAATCGAATCACAACAACACAACTTGGTAAAATACATAGTCACAACAACTCGGTAAAACACATAGTCACAACATAGAACACAATCACAACACCACAAGCACCACCACTCATCAGATCGTGAATCATAATTCAAACACCACAACCACCGACTGCGACCACCAAATTCACCACCGCTGGAACCGTAAACTCACCATTCACCGGAACTATAAGTCACAAAATCACCGGAAACTACAATATGAAATCAGATCGGAAAGCCCCAAATCAAAAACCCTTAAAAGTAAATCGATCCAATCCTAAAAAATTCAACCAGAATCAACTGGAAAATCACAATATAAACAATTAACCAAAAACATTGATTCAATTCATTATAATTTTCAGAAAAATTTTGACCTGATTTGATCAATTTTTCTGGAGTTGATGGAATCTTTGATCAATTTTCTGGTGAAAAACAAAAGTGGATGCTACGAGTGATCCAGCATGTCGAAAATCACACTAAAAAATTCGAGCAAAAAAAGCAAAGAAGGATGAGGAGATGAATCAGAGAGATGTTCGAAGTTTCAGATTGTGATTACACCCGCCAGTTATGCAAGCGGCGTTATTGGAAAACACAATGGCGATGGAGAAGAGCCGGCGGTGACTGATCGTGGTGGGGGTGGTCACTTGGTAGTGACAACAGTTAGGGGTGAATCGAAGAGAGAGAAATTTAGGGTAGAGAGAGACCAAGTGGGTGGGTGGAACCTGATATTTGCAAAAGGGTGTATACACACCTGATTTTTCCAAATGAGTCGCCAAAGTACTTGATTCACCTAATTTTACCTTTGACTTCTACCTAGGCCAGGATGGCTCGAGCTTCGTCGGCCTTGGCTTTTTTTATTTTGGACGACTTGCAACGTGTTTTGCAGCTTTGTTTATAAATGAAATGGTTTATGAACTATCACTTAACGATATTTGATTTTATAATTTTCAGAAAAAGTCAGAAAGTGCATTTGATTTGTAGCGATTTTGTTTTTTTTTTCCACGATGGAATAATGTCATGTTATTCTAGTTTGTAAACAAGGTTGCCAAATGTACTGTCTATTGGTCTCCGCCTGCCCTTGTCTTGAATCACGTTTCAATTTGGCTGGGGCTTGGTCTTGGAGGTAAACGTGCTGGGGCTACACAATGGCGCTTAACACCAATCAATATGGTATTGAATGATAAATGAAACTCGAAATACATTAGGAAATTATCTACTTTTTTTAATGTCGAGAATAAAATTGTAGAAGTCTATGCCCCACATGGAACTTCTGGTAGAAGTCTAAAAACTACATTAGAGTTCTAATGATCTTTTCCAATATATATAAAATAAAATAAAGTTTACGACTTCACATAATAGAAACTTAACAAAAGCTAGTCTTGAAATTTTATTGTTTCCTCTAATCATGCTGGCTCCTTAATAAAGAGATCAACTGTCAAGCACGTATCATTCATCATTATTATTATAAGTGTAAATATCCCTAAACAAAATTAATTTGTTAATGAGGATTAAGGAGCTAACCCAGTAAATAAAGGCTTCACTCTTTATCGAGTATACTTGAGTTTGAATCCCACCATTCCCTTGTAATCAAAAAAACAAAATAATAATAATAATAATTTGTTAATGACACCGCAGACCCGAAACATACAAGTGATAGGTGGGATGCCTCTGCCAAAAGGATAAGAAAACCCGCTAATCTTTAACGTTTCAATGAGATTTTGAAAAGTAATAGAATCTTTGCTAGCTTCGCGAAATTCACTCTCCGTCAATGGACAAACAGTAGCTTTCCACATAACAATGGCTGCCGCGACACGTGTCCCTTTCTCCCACCCAATTTCATTTGCCAACCATAAATGCGGTTTAGGTTTACTAGATTCCAATTGTCTCAGCAGCAGAGTTGCACATTTCTCCGCCATTTTCTCTTCTAATAAAGCAAAAAAATTAAGGAGATTTTCAGTCATTGCAATGTCTGATTTGAACAAAAGCACTGTTCTTGTTACGGGGGCTGGTGGCAGGACCGGTAAAGACCCTTCTCATCTCTCTCTGTTGGCAATTTCTTTACGTTATGTGTATGTATGTCTATTTCTGGTAAACAATTGGAGATACGTGTATGCGATGCGATTGTGGTTTATGAAAATTTGACTGCTTGATCTTTTGTTTTGAGTGTGTAGTGTTCTTGTTTAGGGCTTTGATTCACATTATCAATTTTGATTTCATTTCACAAAATTCTGTATAAAGATTAATGTTTTATCCAGAAATTAACACGATAATATTAGATTTTAGATGATCAGTTAATATTATTTGGCCTATCAAATACCCAATTGGACAATTCAAGTAGCTAAAGAAATAAATAGTTCCTTTGTAATAAATAGTTCCTTTGTAATAAATACCCAATTGGACTTGATCTTTAATTTGGCTAGAATAACATTTAAATTGGATTTGAATGATTTAGGGCTTGAATAAGAGGGATAATAAATGAGGGTCAAATATAAATAATGGTTGGATTAAATTTACTTAATTAAATAAGTAATAAATTTGATAAAACTGTTGAATTTGAGTTTCATGTAATTCTTGGACTTAATTAATTAAGTAATCAATTTATAATTTGGATATCACAAAATTTTGGACTTAAATAATTAATTGAAAGTTGAAACAGTGAAATTTTGGGCTTGATAAAAATTTTGAGCTTAAAGGTTAATTGGACCAATGATAATGAGCACTTTTTAATTTATTTAGTTTGAGCTTAAATATTGAAACCCAATACACTTTAAATGAGCTTCAAGATCTTGGAACTTATTTATTTTAACTGAATTTGATAACAACACACGAAGGAGACTTAAAATAGTGACCATCGGAAAAAGATAATTTAGGCAAATTGTAGTGACACGCTTTTATCAAAATAAAATTTTTATTAAAAATTCTCTGGTCGCTACAGTTGGTACTGAAGTGAACTTGTCGATCAGCTTTTTAGTTGATAAGGAGCTGATAAGGGCAAGCTCTCACTGTGCATTACTTTGTCAACATTGTAGATGATGATGTATAGCATTATAATAGGTTGGATAAAGTGGCAAAGTGGTGTGAGGGTTCTATGTGATCAACGCATAACTATACAATTAAAATGCAAGTGTTGGAGAACTATTAATTAGACCTGATATGCTCATCTATGGTACAACATGGACAAAGAAATGGGAAATTGGTGTTTGTAATTAATAGACAAAAGAACATTTGAGAAGATAAAGTTCTAACTGTTCTTCATAATGGTGGACTTATTATTGTGGGTCAAGGATTCTCTATGATCTTCATATTATCATGTGAAGTGATGATGGTCTAGTTGTCTGTTAAGAACTAGATCTTAATTTCCATTTTACAAAATGCTGCTGTGTGCTAAATAATTCAGAAATTCATAGAGTAATTTTGAGATGTATCGATATCAAAGTAGCCTCTTATTCATGCTCATGATTCTCGGAGACTTCATTAATTTGTGATTTATATTGGTTCATAATTTGATATTGATACTTAAGATCACACTCAACTCAGACTCCAAGTGGTTTTTGTGTTCTGTTCTTTGATCATACTTTGCAATTTGGTCATCACTTCTCTGTGTCTGGCATAGGGCTGGAGGCTTGCAAGATAAAGAAGGCGGTATAAGAGAACTGCTTGTTGGGAAGGATGACGAACTTCATCTGACTGAAACAAGGACTATTGCCAGAGCAGATGTTGCCGAAGTCTGCATTCAGGTGAATTATTTATTGAGGTTTCTGTTTGCAGTGGAATCATATTGTTCATCTAAAGTTGCCTAATACATGAGTCTGCATTAGAAAAGTTTCTCAAGGATTCCATCGTATGAACAGGCACTCAACTTTGAAGAGGCAAAGTTTAAAGCATTTGACCTGGCCTCAAAACCCGAGGGTACTGGGACGCCGACAACCGATTTCAAGGCTATCTTTTCCCAGATCACTACTCGGTTTTGATTAATTACTATTACTATGGTAGTTATTTGTCCAGCCAGTCACATGTCTTACCTTAAGGAATTCTTCCGATCTTCCCTCCCACAAATTGGATATGAAATTTGGAGTCACTGGTTGGAATTATTCAATATATGGTGATTAAATATCCTAATAAAATAATATATTTACAACCTAATCATCCAACCATTACTCTGACAGAATCACTTCAGCTGATTTTGTTCTTGATTGATCACATTCATTCAGCTAATTAACTACAGAAAAATTAAATATTCAACTTGAATAATTAAAGTAAAAAATAAAACCCCCACCCCGTGCTGATTCTATTGCAACTTTCATTGTACTATACTGAAAAAATAAAAATACTTTGTTACAATCATAATTTGACATGTGTTGGGTAGGATTTATTCAATCTCAGAACATCATAGGTGGATTTTGTTTCCCCGTTGGAGTTGCAGTAATGTTATATATTGTTTGTCTGATTTTATAATGCAAATCTGAAGCAGTAACCAGGTGATAGCACTGGCCAATGCCATTCACTGGTCCAGTCCCAAATGGTGGAAGAGTGGTCCATTTCTCTTATAATATTATTATCCAAATAAAGTACAAAGATTAAATATGGGTTTAATCTTATCATAATCAAAGATTATGTTCCTCAAAATCGACCTACTTATAATAATAATGTTATTCAAGAGTATAACATTATTAAAATCTGTTAACTGGCCCTTGGACATTGTCTTTGTTTTTGAATTGACGCCGTGTTTTAGGTGAGAATTGAAAATGTCATTTATCATGTTAATCTCAGATGTCTCACAATTAAAAACAAGAAAAATGTAAGATGGTAGCAACGTTTGAGTCAATTAAGCATTTTTAAGAATAAATTTCTGTTGTCAAACTCAAAACATTATTAGGTTGTTGGCTGTGTAATTTTTTAACACTTTTTTAAGGTTTATTCAAAGTCAAGAAAATAGGGTGGTCGTGGCCCAATAATAAAGCATGTGAGCTCAGTCCTTTTCCGAGGCTAAAGAATCCATTTTAATATTAAAAATATACCGTCAGTGCTCATCTCATAATCCCCACATATTGTCAGCTGTCCATTCACCACCCGATTGAGTGAAACGCCTCTTTCAAAGTAAAGCAGCAAGATCTTAAACCACCACCCTTGAACATACTAAGGGTTTTTTTTTTTAATGAGTAATATTATTTATCAAGACGAAAGATATGTTTAGTCTAGCTGTTATCTCTTTATTTATCATTGAATAAATGCGGACTCTATATATTTACAAATATCAATTCATCATCCACTATAGTGATGTCAACTATAAATAACATATCGATAGCCAAGAACTAGCGCGCATGCGCATAGCCGTAGCGTCCTTTATTTTCTCATGTAAATTTTGTCTGATAAGGTATAATTTACATTGATATATCCTTGATTGGTTTTATTCGATCATTATTTCATTAGTCATAGTAAAACAATTGTATGAGGGAACGGGGAAGTCTTCAAAACTCTTAAGCATACGAAGTCTATCGATGTTGAGGGTTCAAGTGATCGACTAAGTCGGAATACCTGCTCTCCTTAACCAGAGGACTATCTTAACATTGCACTTGCATAATGGTTAATTATTATTTATTAAAAAAAAAAAACTATAGATCAAAACTCAGTAAAGCAGCGGGATTCTTATGTATTTTTTTTATAGGAATCCCATGTTCTGCGAGAAGGAGCTACATTTTGGGACCACCATGTTTTGCGTCAGATAATATATTTTAAGCCCAAATTCTCAGATATTAGCTGATATGACAAGTGCATTCTGACTTTTGGGGCATCCAACTGATTCCCATGCGTGTGATTCCACAGAAACTCTGCACGAAATTTGTGCAATATGACAAACTTTAAGCCTGAATTTATCAATTCATGTTATGTCCACCCAAAATTTCAAAAAAGGAAGCATGTTTTCCAGTTCTGATCTCTTTGGGACTATATAGAGAGTACCTCCAGATGCTTGTAAAATAGCCGGGAAATATCAATTCAAAGACGAACATATTGTGATGTATAGAGAACTGACAGTTTCTTGGAGCTGAAAAATCATCCCTTTTGATCAGAAGAAATGGTTCGGAGAAACAAAAGAGACCTCTGATTAGTAACATATCCTGCTAATAGATCAAAATTGAGAGGAAAGCATAGCATTGCTATGACTGTTAACATCTATGCTAGTTTGAATCAAAGTATAGCATCAAGTAAAAGAAAGTGAAATCTTCTCTATAATACCGCACAATTTGCATGCACTGTCTAAAATCATAAACTCAAATATTTGAAAGCTCACCAACACCATCAAGTACCCATTAGTATTCTCAGAAGACAGCTAGGGTCAAGAGACCATGTCAAAAGACAACAGCATTAACTAGATGGTGATTGTGTAACACAGAATTTCTGCAATTCATTTACACAAGGATGAAAGAGCATCTTCAGTCAAAAATCGATGCTAATATATCAGATTTGACATCTCCCTTTACATGCTAATATCTGCAGTTAAAATGTAAGCAAGTCAAGAGCTTCTTTCTATTATACTTATCTCTAGATCTTCTAATGTTCACATCCAGTTCTAGAGAGGGATAATGTTTTACATATCTCCTTCAGCAAGAGAAATAATCGACCAGGCAAGATTCAGATTCTTTATATGTGTAAGCAGTTAATGATCAACATCAGCAACCAGCGAAAGTAAAACACCTGAAAAATCATTATCTAGGTATTAGAAATCCATTAATGAGGTATTGTAAGGGGAAATTGTGGAATACTACTTACATCTAGGAACTTAGTTGATGAAATGAAAATGTACAGAGGAAGGACAAATTTTTGTTAGAACCATCTCGCTTTATGTTTGTTAACCAGGTTTCCAACAAGATAGGGCAAAGACTATCCGTCCTTTCCATCCTAGCAGCAGCTTCCGATCTCTTCATCAATCACAAAATCTTTGTGGTAACATGATGTCACCTTATATGTTGCCATGTTCATGACCTCCCTCTCAAAAGGGATTTGTAAGAAGCCTGCCTTCATATCACGAACCTGCCACTGCTTATAAGTCTCAGGTCGTTCGACTCGCTCCCAGCCTTCACAAGCTATGACATTCAATGCTTCCCTCCCGAAGATATCTCTCTCAATTAATAGTCTTTCCTCTTTTTCACGGGGTACGTTTACGTCAAGCATATCAAATAGTGCTGAGAAATGGAACAGAACCTCCCGGAAACGGGTAACAAAGAATGGTGCACCATACGCCCCATTGATAATCCCATGAATGAAAATATCAGGGTTAATTTTCCTGAACAGGTTAAGAACTTGAGTTCTTGGACTATCTACCAAGACCGTTTCATCAAGTAAGTTCTTGGTTCGGTACAAACAGTTGACAACAAGAAATTCATCTTCTTCAATCTTAAGATCCTCGATTTTGATGGTTTCCCACTTTTGTGCTATCGCATTGTACTCAAATGGCACGTTGAAGTATTCAGCATAATAAGCCAACCGTTGCCCTGTCTCTTCAATTCTTTCTGCTGGTTTAAATCCAGGTTGGGGAAATTCTATACCAGTAATTCGAACCCTTGGAGGCCCGCCTTTCCTTTTAGAAATACGTTGAAGGAAAGTAGGCCACTGGAAACTCTTCCGATCTCCAAAATCTATGACATGGACTCTTGTTGCATTTTTAGCCTTCAGCTGAATCATCTTATTTGAGGCAAAACTTGAAATCTTCCCAAATGGAGACGATGCAAGATACAAGTGGAATGCTTTCAAGTAATCTGCTGCAGTTGTTCTTTTACTGACAAGAGCCTTATGTATCTGGCTTCCAGTCCCAGCCAAACGTGCTTCAAGGAGATCAGCAAAATAATAAGCCAATCGCTGATTTCCATCTCCAAAAGGAGAAGAATGCTGCCTGATTTGCTTCAACAGTTCATTTGCATTCCGACGGTCATCAGCAGCTACAGCTTGCGCGCAGTTAATTAGAAGGGTTCTTAAATCTATCACTTCCTTTTTGTTGTTCTGCTTCTTTCCACGGCCCTTCCCTCTGGATCCTTTTGGTTGCTTGTTCTTCTGTACACTTTTGCTAGTAGCACTCCGGAGGTCTTCTCTGTACGCCGCCAACTTCTCCTCTCCTTTCCCCAAGCTATGAAGCAAAACAATACTGAATTCCTCAATGGGCAAGTTAGACTCCACATGTATTGACGGTTGCTTTGTACTTCTTTCTTCTTCTAAATCTGTATCCCACGTATGAGGATTTTTCTTTCCCCTCGATGCAGATAGAGAACACACAGCTTCATCTTTCTTTGTTTCCACATTAGTTGCCCCATCATCATACGCTTCTCTCTGTTCCTGAAATGCCAACTCATCGCCATCTCTTTTAACTAGCAAATTATTACCATTTGGAAGAAATTTACTAGCTTCTTCAACGCCCTTTGCGAAGTTCCAAAATGATTGACTCTCACTGTAAAAATCAGGTACCTGAAGAGAACTTACAGGAGATTCAGAGAAGCCATTAATCCGCCTTGGATCAACTACATTAATGAGGTAACCACTAGCATCACTACTGCTACTTGTCGAATTCAAATGAATTCCAGAGGAGTAATCATCGAAGCTCTCTCCATATTGACCAATATAAGGTGGGACTTGTTCAGGAGAAGGAGGGTATTTTTTGCCAAGGACCTCATAGAACGATTTCTCTTTCGCTTGAAGATCCAACGACTCTTGAAGCATATGCACCTTGTCCTCCATGTCTTCTTCCATGAGTGTCTGATTTATACATCTCAAAATCGCATCAGATAAATCACAGTCTTCTTGACAATCATCTTCAATACCACCATAAGAACTCGATGCTGTATTATTTGAAAACTGCTCATTTCCAAGTAATTGGGCACCTCCAAAATTTTGTCGTTGGAAGTCATTCAGATATCTATTTTCATCCACTAACTCCCGATTCGGATAAGTAATTTCAAATGATGATCCATTAACTAGTTTGCCATTGGAAAACTCGATCAAGGATTGATTTCCGAGTGGAATTCCATTAGAAGGAGTTGAAAATCCATGAAAACGAGGATCCATTTCACTCTACAAAATCTAACACCAACTAACTAAAATTTTAAGCTCAAACTATATTGAAATCAGAGAGGACCAAAAAAAGTTATCAAAATGCATAAAATCCACGACTCCAACTCAAAATTTTCAATAGGAAAAGGAAAAATCCAATCTTTGAGGTGTTATATAGGTCCATTGGTGCATCACAGAATACTACTGCAGAAACTGTATGCTGAAACACATAACATTAAAGAAAAAGAAACCAAATTTTACACATGACAGCAAAACCAACTCTTTAAAAAGAGCTCAACCCATAACTGAAATTTCTACTAGTTTTCAAGAAAATCTCAGAAAATAGAAATTAAACTGCACTCTAAACAAATTTATAATTGTACCTGGGGAGCCAAAAAGGAACCCTAATGGACGCAAGAAAAAGGAAACAGAATATAGATAGAGAAATAAAGAGAGAAGTGGGAGGGAGTGGAGGGGAGGGAGAAGAAAGCTACGGTCAATGTGGTCGTGTAAAGAGGTTTATAAAGCTGGCAGAAGAAATGCGGCAATCTTCACCGTTAAAAAAAAAAACTGATCATCCTAGGCAGTCGAATACATCGGTAAACGATTTGCACAACCCAATAATAAGCAACCACGTGTCGACCATACAATAAACTCTGTGCTCGATCAAGCTTTTTATTTTTCCTATTTAGAGCTTGTTTGGTACTCTTTATTTTTACAATTCATAAATTCACTTATTATGATTTGACTGTTGATTTGACAATTACTCAATAACAACTAAATATTTTAAATTTCAGTTAAATCTCTATCACTTATTTCCACTCATTATAAATTTCTTTTATAAATTGATTTTATAAATCTAACTAAATGGGTCCTTAAATTTTGTTCCTTCAATGACGTGTACAAGCCTTTAGTTGAAAAAGGGTTTTTGTGTGTCACATCTGACATCTCACTCTCACGAGAAAATATTTCAAATGATATGAATGAATGGAAGTGGTTCATTTCTTACCTTTTCAAGAAATATATATTAACTTTACCGTATCTAAAATTCATACTTTAGAACATATTGAAAGTTCATACAATTATATTTTAAAAAAAGGTTTTATTAAAGGTTCACTTTTAGAAGACCAGCGTTTAGTAAGAAATGTGCATTGTGTTTAGGGGGTTATGTTGGGTTGGATTGGGTTGGATTAATAAGAGATAAGTGCAAGCCTTTGATTGAAAAAGGTTGTTGTGTGTCACGTCTGAGGAGAAAATATTTCAAATAATATGAATGAATGAAAGTCTTTCATTTCTTACTTTTTCGAGAAATATGTATTAACTTTACCATGTCCAAAGCCTATACTTTAGTACATATTGAAAGTTCAGAGATTATATAACATTAATAATCACTGGTTTAGACAGCATTTTAAACATTAAAAAAGGGATTTATCAAAGGTTCACTTTAGAAGACTAGCATGTAGCAAAGGAATGTGCATTGTGTATAGGGGTTGGTTTGGGTTGGCTTGGCTTGGCTTGGCTTGGAGATTAGCGCTAACCTATGTAGCTCACCTCGACCAGTTTGATTTTGATTCGACTTATGTAGCGTTAATTTCCTCTTTTTTTTAAATCACTATAATTCTCACCCGTGCGTTGCACAAGATTTAAAAGTAATAATAATCGTAGTAATTCTAGGGAGACATTTATCTAGTATGAAAAAGTGACATGTTTAATTGTCAACCGTATATTGGATGATTGTGGGCATTCAAACTCACCATGCATATAAACAACAAATTCATGTTTGTCAACTAACAAATATCAATTATTCATATCATATAAATATGTCCACCTAAAATTACTCTAATAACAAATATCAATGAATTTTAATACAAAAATTTAATGAAACATTAATACAGCCAGTTGAGTCATATATTAGCATTATGAGACATAAATTTTTATAATCATTCTATCATATTATGATTTATTTGTCAGTAACACTTTTTGCATCAGTTAATTCTTTTCTTTTTCTCTTTTTTTAATACATTGGATATAGGGAAAGGGATGAGAACTAATATCAGTTATTCATGTCAGATAAACATGTCTCCATATAATTACTCTAATAACAAATGTCAATGAATTTTTATACAAAAGTTTCATATAAATTATTAATACAGTTAATTGAGTCATATTAGCATTATGAGACATAAGTTTTTATAACCATTCTATTGTTATATTTGAATTTATTTGTCAATAACATTTTTTACACCAGTTAATTCTTTTTTTTTTTTGATAAGCAGGTATAGGGGAACGGAGGGGCATATGTGTTCCAACCCAGGACCTCTTATCTAGAATATGAGAAATCTAACCAATGTAGTACTTGTTTAAATTACATCACCAGTTAATTGTGCATATATAAATAAAAATTAATTGAGGTGATTCAATAAAAGTAAAATATTTAACAATTATTGAATAACAATTACAGTGCAACTGTATCAACATTCGGTTTATCTTTCATATAAATAATCTAACTCTAAATACAGTAAAATCATATTTAAAATGACAAAACTGAAAATTTTATTCCATGAGAAATTATCGAAAAGTTTCAATTTATATTAATTATATAATTGGCAAATTGAGAACTATCATTTAAAAAAAAATCAAATTTGATTATTGCACTACAATAACCATATAAAAATTTCACTTTAAAACACTAGCATGTAGCAAAGGAATGTGTGTTGTGTACAGGGGTTATGTTGTGTTGGGTTGATTTGGCTTGGCTTGGAGATTAGCGCTAACCGATGTAGCTCACCTCGATCAGATTGATTTTGATTCAACTTATGTAGCATTAATTTCCTCTTCTTTTAAAATCATTTCTCACTTAATCCATTTTTAACTACACATTTATATCTTTTCAACTACACTTTCTCTTAAAAAATCATTGCTTCTCAAAAATCAAAATCTATACGAATCACAAGAAAAATACATGTCAAATTGAGAATGGATGTCATAAACATCTCGACCCAAGTGATTCTCATTCTCAAAAGGAGAAGTATGGCTACTCGCATTGTGCATGTATCTAGCGAGTTCTTGTCGAGTCTGCAATTGTAACCACACGCGGTCTCATAGAAAAAAAAAATTGCTATTTCTCGTGCATTAGTCAATGTAAGTTGACTGCGGACTTGTGTTTGGTCTATTTGATAGCTTCATACAGAAGGATAAACCAGTACATTAGGCTGATGCATCAAAAGTAGACGCGTCACATGTGATGAAATTTTATTTCGGCCCGCCCAATTTGAACTTGACCCACATAACCCCAGTACGTATGGGCCTGATGGGACTATATAATAATAATGATGATGATATTCTCTCTCTTTTTTTCCCCTTCCTTTTCGTGTGTATGTGCGCGTGTGTTTTTCTCTTTTTTTTTTCTTGGGGGGGGGGGGTTGGGTGGGGGTTGTAAAATAAAAAGTCTGAATTGTAAATCAAAAGATCGGAAGAGCACACGTTGAACTCCAGTCACCTGAGATCCATCCAAAAATCTC
>CAVNYN010212811.1:137759-157506 GCA_963692815.1 Nyctanthes arbor-tristis
CCCCCCCCCCCCCCCCCCCCCCCCCCCCCCCCCCCCCCCCCCCCCCCGTAAAATAAAAAGTCTGAATTGTAAATCAAAAGATGTTTGTCCACGATTTTTTAAGTCGTCTGTTAAATCTCACAGCTCAATTATCTATGCAGTAGCCAGTAGGAGGGGAGGAGATTTTTTTCTAGAGTCGAGCGGTGAAATGAGTTGAGATTTATAAGAAATACAAATTGAGAAAGCACTCTATTCGTCGATGCACATATGCTTAAGACATGTCTCTTTCCCTGTCACACATTCAGAACTATAAATGGAAATCTAGGCATTATGGTAACAGTAACAACAAACAAATATAGTAGTAGGCTGATCAAATGTTTGCTAGCATTAACGATTGACAAGCACGTGTTGGGACAATAGTGTATGAAAATTGGCTATGGCTTGAAATATTTGTCACGGGACATGGAAGAGAGCTCAAGTGAGATTTATATATTATTATATCATTCATCTTATTCTAACATACGTATCAATAAAAGTTCATATTAATCAGTTATCTACCTTTCTTCTCTATTATTTTTCCTCATTATATTTTACATTTTTTGGGGGAAACAATAAATTTTTTTTTTATGTATTATCTTTAAATCAAATGCAAGAAAGCATAATGTAATAGTCATTTTTAATTGTTTGATTGATCCTTCAACAAATATAAATATTATTGACGCTACTTGATGTTGATCATATATATAAGCGTCCTTAAGCAAGTGGTACGGACCATTTGCAGTAAGTGAATTAAGTATTATTAACTATACATCAATTGAAAATTAATGCCCTCTAAGGAATGATTAATTATTATATCTAACATTATAAATTTTATGAACGCTTTCATAGATTTAAACAATAAATACTCTAATTGAGTGCAGGCAGCACTCGATTAGATGACGGTCACAAGATTTCTTCAGATTGATTAATGATATAATATAATGTCTATTTATTCGTTAAAGATGTACTCTTTCTATTATAAACATATATAATACTTTGGATGTAGAAACTTCACCGTGAATCAATAATCATTTTAAGAAATAATAGATGTAGAGTACGAAAAAAACAAATTTTATTTATTGTTTGGTAGATCAAAAGGCTCATGTAATATGACATATATGAGATGGTCGCAGATGGATTAGATTCATAATGGAGCTATTCAATTGTGCAAATGCACGCACACATTTAGGTCTGATAATATTTTTCATTGTACCCTTCCAAAAATGGGTGAATTCTTTTTCATACGGACTTGTGATTCTTGATTTTTGTGGTTTTTCCCGTGAATATGTGTATACTAGTTTTGCTTTTTATTGTCCATTCTCTCTTACATTGGAGTAGAAATATTATAAGGGAAAATATAAGTACACTATATTTTTTTATAGTTACACCACAATTTTATTGCATTGAAGGTCCTCAATCTTTATAACTTGTGAAGTTTGTATTCCAACAATTATTATTACATTTTTTTGAACCGTTTAATTAATTTTTATATCTTGTTTCTTAATAATGGTTATTATTCAAAAAATTTCATTCATATGTCTTAGAATCGTAAGAAAATATATATTTTACTTTTACAGATTTTTCTTTTTTGTCTTATTTAAAAGATTTAAGTGGTTCTTACACCAAAGTTTTTAGAAGAAAATTATTGTTAGATATAAGATGTGATAATCGATTGAAAATTAAGAATAAAAATATGACAAAGAAAAAGTTAATGCATTAATATAAAAATATGAAAAAATGAAGGATATTAAATATAATTAAAGTGTGGTGTGTTTAGTAAAACTTGTGGTGTCAATATAACCATATTATAACTTGAAACCATAGAGGACAAGTTAATTAATGATGATTAGGGCTTCTTATTGAAGATGTGTGTGTATATATATATATATATATTATTAAGTACTTTTCAGAATTCAGATCCATTTCCTAGGCTTGCTTTGTATTATTCAGTTCTGATATAATTTATTATTATGTAATTGCATGTGAATTCTCGATCCCGATAACTGTATACCTATCCAAGTCAAAGATTTGATTGACGACATATTTCCATTTTTTTTTTTCAAAACTATGGGCAACATATTTCTAGAATTTGGCTTTTATCACAAGTTATTACAACCGTAATAATGTGCCAGAACCAAATTGGCCCATTGATATCGCATTGCTTTATAACATAAAAGCTGCCCCATATTGTCAAACATCAATGTGTTGTCACATAGTCGAGAGTTAAGACTCATCTCTGTAATCTAATGACATCGATCGAAGTAGTTTCTCATACCCTTCACTAAAGTTCAATTCATCGCTCCTAAAATTCCCATATATTAGGCCAAATATATATACATATTCATAGAAATATAATAAAAAATTAACCTAATTAATTTAAATTATTAGCCATTTATGGTTGGAAGGGCGGGCATTATTTATTTGTTTGGGAGAAATTGTCAAACCCTACATATATATTAAACACAGGATATGAAAGCCTGTGAGGTACCGTACAAGAACTTGTCCCTTATTATTTAAAACATGTACGTTATGGTGTCTTCAATATGCATACATCTAGTCATGTGGTTAGTCACATGAATAATCACAATGAAAACATAGCATGAAGATTACATATTAGTACATTCTTACAATTCACATTCACGTCTTGTCTTCCCCGTGTCCTGTCTAGTCATTTTTTTCACAATATTTTCGGATTTTTGGTTAATACCGTGCTCCTGTGTTGATAGTGCTTGTGCCACCAAACATGGTTAGCCAAACAATTTTGCAGTGACATCCCAATGGTGGCATTATTAGTTAGGGTTTGGGGTTGGATACGTGCAAGGTGAATTAATTAGTAGGGTACGTAGATGATGATGATGATGATGATGATGATGATGATGATGATGATTATGATGATGAACGATTGAATTTACTTATTTCATTGGGTTCTAAGTTCAACTCATGCGTATCCATTCCTTGAAATAGTTCCACTTTCTTGTAATATTCCCTTCATTTTAAATATATAGTTCACTTTTCGTTTCTGAGATAATCCGAAATATATGACACTATTACTATTTTTACATTGAAATGTCTAATTTACATTATTCTACTAATAATATACACCATATTTAATACTTTTTTTTTGAAAATATAATTATAATATTCATTTTTAACCGTATAAGTGGCGCATATAGATATAAGTCATGTTGAAGTACAGTGCAATGAAATCTATATCTATAATAATAAGTAGAAAAAAATCTATAATACGTAGAAAAAACTCCCCGCATATGGATGAATCGAACCTGATACATCTAGGTCTCAAGGCCTCAATTTACTTCATATTTAATACTTAGTTATAACAATCAATTTTAATTCTATTTACAGTAAATTAGAAACACATATATCACAAAATATGTCTTTCAATAAAGTCCTTATTCTTGTCAAAAAGCAATTGATAACAGATCAGATATTTTTAATTCCTACTACCTCTGTCCCACGGAAAGATAAACTCATCATTTTCATAACAATTAAGAAAAGTGTAATTAATAGTATTGAAAATGTAAGAATAATTTCCTAATATATCCTTATATTTATTAAATATATTCGACTTTAAGTAATTCTATTTTGTGAATAACAATGCATGTTATTTATGAGGATAAGTGATTTATATTTTGAGACTGATAAAAGAAAGAAAATGACTTATATTTTGAGACTGATAAAAAAAATACCGACCTATTTTATGAGACGGAGATAGTATTAATTAACACATCATATAAATGAGTTCACAGACAACACTTTCTCCACATCGCACATTGATATATACATAATAATTACTAGTAATTAATATCAATAGATATTCTTTTTCTCTAATTAATTCAACTCAAAAGTCAAACAAATTTTCATAGGAGTTCGAATCAAGGTCAAGAATAATAATTTAATTAATACTACTACCAAAGTTGAAGAAATAGAGAAAACGTTTAGAAAAGGAAAAGAAAGCATGTGCACATGGCAACTGAACTGAATATATTCAATTTCGTTTGTTATTTATTCATTAAATGGGAAGAGAATACCACAGAAAGAAGGACAAGAATAAGAAACGAATTAATAACGGTTCACATGTGAGTGTGTTTTCATTTTTGGTATTTTCTTCATCACCAGCCATTCCATTTCACATGGCCACAAAATTATCTTGATTTGTGACGACTCGACCGTTAAAAGTGATCGTTACTCACTTGTTTCTCATGTACAGAAGTTTACGAGTAAAGGCTTGAAAAGTCGAACATTCAATTACTGTAATACAATTTGAACTACTATTTAAAAATTACTCTAACTAGCAAAATAAGTTAGTAGTTATAGACTGTGGTAGATCTTGCAAATAAGTTTCAAATAGAAATAAGAAAGTATGTCCTTTACAATGTTCTAGTTGTACTTGGATAAACGCATGATATTGCTTATTTTTTGCTTCAAATATACAAAAAAATTGTCACATCATAACGGGTTCAACTATAATTCTAATTTATATTTGTGTGTATGTACACACTTATTGATTATCCATATATTTTTGCTTAACAAAAACTTGTAGTTCCAATTGTGCTTTGATAGTTGGATGTTCATATTTCTAAGTAGAAGGCTTATTTTCAAACCACACTCACCACTCTTTTTTTTTTTTTTTTTTTTTTGGGGTACGAGGAGGATTTTTTTTCTTTTTCATTTTTTTTGTACAAGGAGATTTTTTTCTTTTTTATTTTTTTTTTATTTTTAACAAGGTGGTTATATGGGAGGGAGGGGAAACTAGAAAAAAGTATGTGTGGTTCGAACTCGACATCTCTTGTCAGAAATGTGAGAACTTAACCTATACATTACTTGTTGATAGTTGGATGTTCATATTTCTAAGTAGAAAACTTGGGTTCGAACCGCAATCAACCCCCCCTTTAATTTTTTTTTCCTTTTTCCTTTTTTTTTTTTTTGAGTACAAGGTGGATATTGGGGGGGATGGGAAATGACATGTGTAATTCTAACTCGAGACCTCTTGTCAGAAATATGAGAACTTAACCTATGCCTTACTTATTTGAACCACCACACACGCCACGTATTTATCTCCCCTTTATATATATTAAAAAAAAAAAGGAAAAAAGAAAAACTTGAGTAAAATATCACGGAAACTTTTCCATAAAAGACTAATTAGTACATTTGACCAATTTATGCTTATTTTTCATTATTTAGAAACTTATTTGGTATCAAATTACACTAGGTCAACATCAAGAAGAAAATTATGGATGTTTTTGAAAAAAACAAAAATTATGTAGATATATTATTATTATTATTATTATAGTTTGACTAGTACTTGAGTTGTGACTAAGAGAGCTTGTCTTAGTGATAACAACACGGCACATGTTACCGATTTATTTAATCCGGGTTTCCAAATTGTGCTCAATAAGAAAAAGTACTACTTGAATTATGATTTTTTTTATTTATTTTAAAACAATATTTTATAAAATGCCAGACACTGAATTAAAATGTGACAAGATTAATTAATTTACGGTACATTGAAACAAACATAAGAAAGATAAAATAAAATATAAAAATTGAACAATGTAGTTAGATATAGGTTAATTATATCTACACTACTCATTTTACAAAACACACCACATTTTTTTTTTTTTTGCTTCATTCTTGTTCTTGAAAATACAAAAGTACTCTTCTATGTATTATTTATTTATTTATTTATTTTTAAACATTGATTTCATTTCCAACAAAAGGGTATCCATAAGTAGTGGATATCATCCCGGCAACAACGAAACACATAGAAAAACAAGGAAGCAAGGCACAAAGAAAAACAGAAAAAGAAAAACAGAAAAGTTTCTTATAGTATTTAAGACCCTAAAAGTTTTTGCCCTATTTTCTCTCAAATTTTTTATTTAATTATCCTCTCATGTTCTTACTGATTAAATATATTTAGAAAATTTTTATTTATATACCTTAAAATTATATGAAAATACGTAGTTGTATAAATTAGATATTATATTTTTGTTTATTTAAAAATTTTAAGCAATCCTCGCAATAAAATCTTTGGAATCAAAATATCATTTAATAAAAGATTTCATGATAATAAAATGTTAAAAATAAAAATATGACAAAAAAAGTTAATGATGTAAGTGAAAAAAATTAAAAACATAAAGGATGATGAATATAATTAAAATGTTATATGGTTAGTAAAAAAACTTAGTGTCAATATAACCACCCTTAGATATATTGGATGGCCAAATGTTACCTAGTCGAAGTTTTAGAGCGGGGGGTTATTTTAGATGCATTGGCAATTCCACAAGTATGAGGTATTCATTTAGTTGTTTCGTCTCTACTTTAATTTTTTTCTTTTTACGTTTCATTTTAATGCAAACATTTGCTTATTTAGTAAATCGCAAGAGGGAAATTTCTAATGAACCAGGGTCGGGTTTTTTATGGAGTCTGATTTCTAATAAGATGCTGTTATGTGGTGTGTGTCAAGTGATGTGTCAGTTTGTAATTGGAGAACAGACTCTGTAAGAAACTCGATTTTGTTTCCATAGCCGAATCGTGTTTCCATAGCCGGACTGGTCACAAGAGACCTATTTGATCTCCTAGTTACGGAATTTATGTATGCTTGAAATAGTGAGTTGTGTGAAATAAGTAAAACATTTAAAAAAAAAAAAAAGGAAGGGTAAAACAAAGGCATGTCCATTTGTGCTATTTATGTCACTTTTTATTAATATTATTATTATTTCTTGGCTTCTCTATTTTCTGTATTCTTGAAATAGAATTTAACCTTTTCCTAATAGTGAGTTGTGTGAAATAAGTAAAACATTTAAAAAAAAAAGGAAGGGTAAAACGAAGGCATGTCCATTTGTGCTATTTATGTCACTTTTTATTAATATTATTATTATTTCTTGGCTTCTCTATTTTCTGTATTCTTGAAATAGAATTTAACCTTTTCCTAATAGTGAGTTGTGTGAAATAAGTAAAACATTTAAAAAAAAAAGGAAGGGTAAAACGAAGGCATGTCCATTTGTGCTATTTATGTCACTTTTTATTAATATTATTATTATTTCTTGGCTTCTCTATTTTCTGTATTCTTGAAATAGAATTTAACCTTTTCCTAATAGTGAGTTGTGTGAAATAAGTAAAACATTTAAAAAAAAAAGGAAGGGTAAAACGAAGGCATGTCCATTTGTGCTATTTATGTCACTTTTTATTAATATTATTATTATTTCTTGGCTTCTCTATTTTCTGTATTCTTGAAATAGAATTTAACCTTTTCCTAATAGTGAGTTGTGTGAAATAAGTAAAACATTTAAAAAAAAAAGGAAGGGTAAAACGAAGGCATGTCCATTTGTGCTATTTATGTCACTTTTTATTAATATTATTATTATTTCTTGGCTTCTCTATTTTCTGTATTCTTGAAATAGAATTTAACCTTTTCCTAATGTCCTTTTTTTTTCGTTTAAATTTGCTTGCTACCAAATATTTTGAGTAAATGCTTTGGTTGTAGTCAAAGTTCATCATAACATTTCTTTCAAGTAATAATTTGATAACTATCACTGACTTATCGAACAATACTTATTACAATGCTATATGAGTATGATAGAATAATATCTACCCACTACTAATAAACTGATAGGCTATATGAGTTAATACAACTGAGTGCCTAGTTTTAACGACTTGATGCGACCATTTCATTTTTTTGACGTCATAATAAAAATGAAGAAATGAATACTTTGTCATAACTCATAAGCAAATAGTATAAAAGGAATTTGAATTAATAAATAAATATAATGTTCCTTCAAAAAAATTTAAATAAATATAATGTTAAAAAAATCTAGCAAAATTACTTCTATAATACTCCACCACTTGATCTATCTCATTTATTAAAGTTTACCATTTATTTATAATAATAATAATATAATCGTAAGAGGAAATCAATAATGAGAATTAACACTCTTTAATAACCACACCGACCTAGAAAAAGGCAAAACATTAAAATAAAAAGAAAAAGAAAAATGGGCATTAATTACTGTGTACCCCTGCCCCCTTGTGACTTCCTTTAAGTAGTCCCTCTCTCCCTCCCGCTTCCAATTCGTCCCCAATCGCTCACTCTTCGATCCCTCCCACCATTATTATTTGCTCAAACTCTAGTCAGATTGGAGTAAATTCGTAGATTCAATTCAATTTCATGAGTTTGGGCGAGAAAAAAATGACTCATCTAAGGTCATTACTCTGCATTGCCAGTTTCCTCTGTTTTCTCACAGCCTCTCGCGCTAAAATCCCCGGCGTCTACACCGGCGGCCCCTGGCAGCCTGCTCACGCCACCTTCTACGGCGGCAACGATGCCTCCGGCACCATGGGTATTTAATAATGACCCCTCCATTTCCCATTTATATTCAATTTTTGAGTACTATAAAATTTTGTTGACGTTTTAATTTCCTCAGGCGGTGCTTGTGGGTATGGGAATCTGTACAGTCAGGGGTACGGAGTGAACACTGCGGCGCTGAGCACGGCTCTGTTCAACAATGGGCTGAGTTGCGGGGCTTGCTTTGAGATAAAATGTGATGCTGGGCAGGACCCCAAGTGGTGTAACCCAGGGAATCCTTCAATTTTGGTCACTGCAACCAATTTCTGCCCGCCCAACAATGCTCTGCCGAGCAACAATGGCGGGTGGTGCAACCCTCCCAGAACCCACTTCGATCTAGCAATGCCCATGTTCCTCAAGATCGCTCAGTATGTGCTCTTCCGATCTGTCCCTGTCAACTTCCGCAGGTAACCCCTCTCAACCTGCTATTGTCATTTCACCATGAGACATATTAGTATTTTGAGTTCCAACCAAAAGCTTTTCTCGACTTGAAAGATGGGATTTCACAATGTATGACTGTCGTATGGAAAGCTGTGTGAGATTTTGTGGAAAATTTTCTCATATTCTAGCAGTATTAGTGAATACCGGCACTGTCCGTGAATGAAAATAGGACTTTAAAATCTCAATTGATCGATTGACTTAAAAGTATTCACTAAAATAGGTCTTTTATATTCACTTTGTCAATTTTCTATTTGCTTAAAAGTACGTGTAAGTATATTAAAATTGAAGTACTACACAAGGAGAAATTCACTGAGTATTTGAATCAAAGGAACAGAACTATGGTCAAGACCCTGTGATCTGATGGTATTTTAGTTAGATTCTTAAACCCTTGATCGAGTCCACTCTTACAATCCCCTCTGTACTCTCAAAAATTAAAAAAAAAAAAAAAGATTAGAACTATGGTCTTTACTACCAGATCTCTTCGTTTATTGTGCCCATAATTGAATGGTATTAATCTTTTATTGAAAAAGAAAATCAATAAAATTCAGTTTAATTCGATTTTTTTTTTATATTTTTTGGATCCAAGAAATTGATATTATAATTTTATACCAGTATTATTATTTTGAGTCCACTAGTAGTAATCTTATATTTATTATTATTATTTTAAGAAATTTTATATTTATTATTATTATTTATATATGCTGAGGTCTAAGGGGTATTACAGTAATATACGGGCTTTCTACCGTTACCGGGCAATTGGGAAATTTGCTTCGAATTCATAAATTCTTTCGACGCGTCTCACGTAGTCCCATATTCTTGTTGGGTCCATCCCCAAAAAAGCGGATGCCGAATATTTTGACCCACCCCGACCGGATTTACCGGTCAACCGAATTTCATCTACCGTACCTCTAGCAGTAATAATAGTAATGATCTAATTTCCCTTTTTTTTGCTTTTTTTTTTTTTTTAATTACAGGGTACCTTGCCGGAAGCAAGGAGGGATCAGATTCACGATCAACGGTTTCCGTTACTTCAATCTCCTTTTGATCACCAATGTTGGAGGTGCAGGGGATATCATACGCATTAGCATCAAAGGTACACACACTCGGTGGCTGCCCATGAGTCGAAACTGGGGGCAAAATTGGCAATCCAACGCGGTCCTCGTGGGCCAGGCATTGTCCATTAGAGTAACAACCAGTGACCATCGCTCATGCACCTCCAAGAACGTGGCACCAGCTAATTGGCAATTCGGGCAGACCTTCATGGGCAAGAACTTCAGAGTTTAAGCAAAGAAATAAACGAATTTGGGAAGAAATGAAAGGAAAATCAATATATTTACTAGTACTAATAGTTTGACTTACTAGTAGGGTTTGAAGGCTTCAAGAATTTTCCCCTTTTTCGTTGGGAAAACTTGAAGATTAGAATATCAAAGGAAAAGTGAAGTTGTGTGTGTGTGCGGGGTTACTTTTTGGTTGTTTTGTGATGTTTTGTTTTGTTTTGTTTGGGTGACGACAAACGATGCTGAAGCGGCTGCAAGAAAAGGAAAGCAAATGTAGCCCGCAGCTCTTAATTGTTTACTCATTAACTATTGTTATAAGGATTGGTATAATGTATGTTACTTATGTTTAAATGCTTCTTAAGTTGTTTTTTCCCCCATATATATTTGAAAGTCTGTGACCAAGTTTGAGTTTATTGCAAGTGTTCTATTGATGATTCCAATCGTTTACTTTTCATTTATATTTTTCTTTTTCGTGAGGAGGATGGTTGCATATTAAGTACGGCTATCTTGAATTTGTAATGACATCGAGTTGAAACTGATTATACTTAGTTTGTTGATTTTAGAGGTAGAGAGTAGAAATAATATCTCAGTATTGATATTTTTGTAAAATCACTCACAACAGTTGATCACATTCATCAACAAAACATTTGTTAAAACCCTCGCACCTACCTACAATAATAATAATAGAAGGGACCTGAACCAACTTACTACTATTAGCTAAGAAGTCCCTTTGGCTTCTTAGAAAAAGCACTACTATAATAGCTAGTAGACAATACAAGCTAATTAACTTACTAGTAAGTTATACAATACTACTTGTACAAAGCATTCGTGCAGTACTAATGCTGTAATAATAACAGTGTGCTTTTAGATTAAGTTAAAAGTATAATTCGAATCACTAAACTCTAGCAACAAATATGTTATTATTTAAACGGGTGAAATTAGAACTAGCGGTGCTACATGCATTATTATTTACTTTTGAATTCAACTAAAATAAAATATATTGCAAGGAGATTGAAATTCACACGAACAATGTACACAAGATAAACACATGGGACATCGGTCTGTTATATGCTATAATTTTATTCAATTCAGCATACTAACCATATATTGAGTTATAGTAGATAAAACTCTAGTAAATCTAAGGTCAATATCAGAGTATCCAAACAACAAAGCACTAAAGAAAAGTGTAGGGGATACGTAACATGTACCTCAATGCTTTATGCTTTAGAAATCTTTGAGTGGGAAAACAATGGTCACAAGATAAACTTCGATATCCGCTTGGGCCAAAAAGATTCAAAATATGGTCGCTACGCTGCTCAATCTTCATTAATGTTTCTTTGAATATTGGACGTTGCTTTATGAAAATGATGCATGAACCCACACATCAGTTATTCTTCTTATGCTATATTTTGGCCTCAAAGCCCATTTGATCTTTACTTGTTTGTTTGACTTGCTTTAGCAGGCATATAGAATTGTATGCGCCAATATTCCCAATTCCAAAAGATTTTATAATTAACTGCTTAGAATTTTTTCGGGGCTATAGATTTTTAATTCAAATGGCCTATGGGATTTGGAAAGCCATTATTTCAAGAATCTCAACTATTCCTTTTGTTGAAGTTTCGGATAACCCAGAAAAAAAGAATAAGACAGAACCGTACAATTTGTCTTTTAAAACTTGGAATTTGTCTTTTAAAGCTTAGAATTTGTCTCAACTATTCCTGTTGCGGGGCTGTTTTTGTTATATTCGCATCACGTGAGGGTAAGACTCTTCTTAGAAAATATCAATTTCTTAACCTGTTAAGATAAGCTGTTTGGTCACCATTTATAAAAAAATCAGTTTTTAAATAGATTTAAAATTCAAGGGTTGTTTGAACCTCTTTATTTTTTCCTTTTATAAATTCACCTACCATGATTTGACTGTTGACTTGGCAACTACTAAACAATCACCACACATTTCAAACTTTAATTAAATCTCCACTCATTATAAATTCTCTTTATAAATTGCAAAAATAAAGAGCTTCAAACAAGCTCAAATTTTGTATAGATGTCGACATTTAATTATGTCATATGGAGGTAATGATTAAAATGATAGAAAGTTCACATCATATCAAATATGTTGTTAAATGTGGTATTATCACGTGTCCAAAATTTGAAATTTAAAGGGTAATTTACTCATGACATCTCCAACATTTTAACGTTTAATCAATCTCGTCTCCATCCTTTATTTATGGTTTCCTTGGTCCCCAACTTTTAGGAAAATCTCTTTCCAAGTCCCCATTAATGGTTTCCATCTATTTTGACGGTTAACTATTTATAAAATGACATTTTTACCTTACATTGTAATTAAACAAAAGAAAAAGGCAAAAAGTGAACAAAAAATATTTTAAAATTCTAAATGGCAATCCTTCTTCTCCCGTGGCCTTTTAAATCCTCACATTTATCTCTCTGAAAAAACTCACACATAAACAGAAATTAAACCAGCACTGATTTTCCCCACCTCATTGGAGATTATTTTAGAGTGAGAAAATGAGAGAGAAGAAGAGAAAGAAGGCGAAAAAGAGGATAAAGCGTGAAAGCAAAGGTTTAGGTCACCGACACGTGTCCTTTGTATAGGAATGGGCATATACACGTATAGGGAAGTGATAAGTATTTGGAATTTTAAAATATTATTTGTTATTTGATTTTTTTTCTAATTAGATTGTGAGGGTAAAAATGTCATTTATAAACATTTAACGGTCAAAACAGGTGAAAACTGTTAGTGAGGATTTGACGTAGTGAGGACTTGACGAGAGATTTTCTTAAAAGGTTAGGGACCAAAGAATCTAGAAATAAAAGTTGTGGACGAGATTGATTAAAAGTTGAAAGGTTAGAGATGATTAGGTGCAAATTATCCAAAATTTAAAACGGTTTACAAATGAAATTGATTTTTTTAAATGCAGCCAAACACATTGAGATTTGCTCAACCTATGAATTTGACCTAGTGAATTCAATTTTTTTACTAATTTATGTTGCTAACATGCAAAACTATTTTCTTTTTTAGTTTCATGTTTGGATCTTGCGCAAGTCTAAAGTTAAAACTATTAAGACTTGGGATTCCATCTTAAAAAGTCAACATGTTAAGAGGGGTAGCCAAGCGCTTATATATTAGTTTATATCGGAAGATTTAATCGATGAGGGATTTATCCCTTAATATGCCCCCCGCAAGATAGTGGCTCGTTGGAGCAGACCAATTTTTAAAATTTGTGTGCTCATTTGAGTCTTAACCAAATCAAATTACTCGTTTGAACTTGATGGGCTTTGATACCATATTAAGACATGTGGTTCCATATTAAAAGGTTAATATGTTAAGAAGAGTAGCACAAGCGCTTATATGTTAGTTTATATTTTTATATTTAATCGATGTGGGATTTATCCGTTAACAAAAACAACGTGCATTTATTATACAAATAACCAACACTAATTAGTTTTTTTTGGAGGCGGTATCTCAATTTGAAAATCCAATTAGTCCGGGATACTATATTTGAATAATCTAACATTAATTGTAGTTGCTTCTAGTAATTCTATTTTTGTTTGGAAATAGAATTAATTCGTTAATATGATAGGGAGTGGAGTCAGGAAATTTTTGTGGGAGAGGACTTGGGGACGAAAATTTTGTAACAAACAAAATTGAAAGGATAATGTTATATAAAATTATTAGTGCTCAATATCGGTCTACATAATATATTATTATGAAATAATACAAGTTAGGTCATGAGGATCGCTTACTCGTACATGTAATTCAAATTATCATAATGCTGTATATATACTACCTAGACTGGTTTTGAGGCAACTAATGTTACATAGATTATTCAAAATTGATTTCAGTAGAACAACAATTAAAATTTTTCAATACTTTATTATTTATTATGCAAGATATCAAAAGTTGTATTAGTATACTAGTCAAATTTTTGGAGCCCATACTACTAGGGGATTAGGGTAGGGGATGTTGACATAACCACGTTGGAGAACAAATCAAATAAAGTGAAGTGCAGATCCAGCCCTTTTAATTTTGGTTTATTTATTTATTATTACTACTGCTATCTCAATTATTTAGTCATATTTACTTTTTTACAAATATTAAGAATTATATTAGAAACGACAATTATTAGGACAAGGCATCTAGTCGGGCGGGGCGGGGTTTCAGTATTTAGGGCCGACCAGCTCGGTTCTGAAATCCAAATCAACCTGAGTCAACTCAGGTACGCGGCTTGGGCCAGCCCAGTACTGGATGAGGCCCAAAATGGGAAAAAAAATTTAAAATCTAGTCAAAATTCATTTGGGAGGCCCAAAAAAATAAAAACCACCACACGTTTCAGTTTTCTCCTTGAATCAGTTTCACAGATGCTCCTCAATAATCCATGTATATATGCAAAGAAGCTACAATACATGTTTATTGCTATCTTTTTGTCGTAAGAAAACAAGGAAAGAAGGGATGACGGACGCGACAATAACAATTGTAATAGAAAAACTGGCAGATCTGCTTGTTTCCGCAACCAAGCAGATTTCTTCTGTCAAGGAAAAAGTGGAATATGTGAGCCAGGATCTGGAATTTTTCAAAGGCTTCCTCCAGGAGATGTCAAAAAAGCCGATTGATGATGAAGCACTGAAGGCTTCGGTCAAACAAATCAGAAACAGTGAAACACAGTATTCGAAGCAGAAGATATTTTGGAAGAGTATGTTCTTGAGGTAGCAGAAGGCTTCTCAGATCTCTCTCCATGTCTCTAGGTCTCGGCAGCGGCGGAGGATCGAACTTCGGAGGGAGGCGGTGGCGGCAGCAGACCAGCAGTAGAGGAATTGAGTTTGAGGGTCTAGGTTCCTTAATGAAGTTTGAATTTGAGGAATTGTCAAATTGTACAAGGTTAGTGTGAAATTGTCAAATGGATTATGGAAAAGAGCCAAACACGGTCTTATAGGGGAAAAAAGGAGGGGTAACTCAGGTCTAACCCGATTCAGGCTTGGGGGTCGGATTCAGCGGGTTACACCCCCTCGAGTAGGGTTCCCCAATTTCCCACCCACGTCCTACTTGCTCGGCCATTTAACCCGACCCGACTCATTACAAGTCGGTTTTTCGAGTTCTTAGATGTGATGCTCAGCCTTAATATTTATACAAGAAATAATAGTATATATTAAGAAGATTATTGAAAATGATAAATATTTTACATTTTCAAGATTACATAGAGGATATAATTGTAAATAAATGTAAAAGAAAACCAAATAAATGAGACATCCTAAAAAGAAAATGAGACATCCTAAAAAGAAAATGAAACAGTCTATTATGATTGATTTATAATTGGTTTTATCTATAAATAGAAGTAATGATTATCTTTTTCTAATATATGTAAAATATTTAAATTTGCCACATAATATTAATGAGATGAGTATTTTAAATCATTATAAAGTGTCAATTGTAGTACTTACTACGTGTCTAATAAAATACAATGATTACTTTTATTTCTAAACAGGACAAATTATAAATAATACAAAAAAAAAGTGACAAAAATATAAACTAACACAACATAAACGCCGTTTGTGGGGATCGAACCCACAACCACGTGGTTAAACGCCACGCGCTCTTCCACTGAGCTAAGAACGCCTGACGAGGTTAATCTGATTTTATATTTATAATTTTTCCCAGGGCTCCTTCTTCCGTCTCTATAAAGTTGTTTTAGAAAAGAAAGCGGAGCTGCTATGAACGTCTTAAGAAATTTAGATATAGAAAATGTACAGTCGTGTATCTTGGCCATGCGGTAACTCGAGACTTGTACTTCGTAAAAGGTAAGTCGACTTTAAATAATAAAAACTACAAAATCGTCATCTACCCTTCAATTTATATATATATATATATATATATTGTCGATCTTTATGAATTCTGAGTAGTGGATGCTAATCTATGCTTCAACTAATCCACTTCAGAAAACTACGGGACAAAACCAGTTTTTGCCTCAAATTTCAAACATGACAATTATCTGTTCAACAAAAAAAAGTACTAGGATTTTGTGAAGTGTAATTGCAAAAAGTTGGTCTTGGCTGAAGCGTTTTTCTTCTTATGGTGGAGAAACCCACCTGATGTGAAGAATTCCCAACTGTTCCCCCACATTCTTTAACAAGATTTTGAAGAAAAAAATCATTCAACCAATTGAACACAACAAATTCAGGGCTTGTTCTTTGTAGTAGCATTCTAACTTTTTTGATAAAAATATATTATTGTTCGATCTGTGTGGTGGAAAAATAGAGAGAGATTATAAGGAATTGTGAGAAATAATTATTTAGAAAGAATACGTAGTTGGTGTAAATTTGAATTATTGAGTTTTTTAATAGTGAAAAAACAAAATGTAGAAAATGAGGGGTCAATCTATATTTCAAAGGAAACAAAACAGGTATTTCAGTACAAGAAAGAAGCTTATATCCGGACGCATCTCCTTTCTTTTCTTTTCTTCATTTTTTTTTTGAGGCTCAATACCAATGTAAAAAGTCCCAATTCGTCATGCCGAATGCCAGATTACAATATATGCATCACAGAAGTCTCATCGCGGCCACAACAGAAACATCAAAGGGAGAGTTATCATACATTTTACTAGGATTCTTGACATTCATGTATGAAAGAATATCCTCAAGACCTCAACCAATATTAACACAATAATTTTTCTTCATTTTTGACAAAATTAATAGTTTGCATCCCCTGGAGCTGAAACAATTATCCTACAACGTTTCCAAACTGCTTGCTAATCATATACCAGAAGCATAAAAAGAAAGGAACTGTACATGCTCTGCAATGTTAAGTGGGAAGAAGTTCACAGATAAACAGAAGAAGACCATGCCACGCCTCAGTTTTGTTTCTTTACGCATAAAGTGGGGAAGCTGAAGGTCTAGGATAAGATATTACTCCACGAGTTGCTTCAGCACTGCTTCGGCAAGAACTTTGTCTCCTATGAGTTTGGCCACGTCGATTTGTTTGGAGCTTGTTTTCGTCATTTTTAGTAGCGCCCTTGGGTTCTTGAAGCTGTTCTAAAGCAATTACAACCTCCTTCATGTTTGGCCTCAGCTTTGGTTCCATGCATAGGCATTGCAGTGCAAGGGTAGCCGACTTTAAGGCTTGAGCCATTGGGTACTGGCCATCAAGACGGGGGTCCACAACGCGCAACATTCTACGTTTGTTTGTCAGATAAGGTTTTGCCCATTCAACCACATTATGCTCCCCTGATGGCCGATTCTTGTCTATTGCTTTCTTACCAGATAAAATTTCTAATAGCACGACGCCAAAGCTGTATACATCGCTCTTGGCAGTTAAATGGCCTGGCACAAAAAATTAAGACTTCTTACAATGATGTGCACTATTTGACTGACGTCTTGCAATGGAAAATCCAAATTAAAGCAAAAAACAATCGATAAACTCTCTTTTGTCAAGCAAACTTTGATGAACAGGGGGACTAGAAAAGCACAAAAGCATGAGAGCTGACATATCTTGGCAGCTAGTTGTATGCCTCATTTACCAAGGGAAGTATTTTGTTTTCCTCGATTTCAAGATGTGCTCCCAAGAGAACTCAATGGAGATTACCTGAATGATTAGATGTGCTCAAAACCCTTTAATACTATATCTCGATCGCACTTCTAATCATTCAGTGGAGCTTGGTTCACAGATAGTAATGTCATGCACTAGCTCCCTGAAGCAAGCTCATGTTGACCATACCATACGCAGAGAACACAAATTGATAAAAGCAGTTCAAACATCGGTCAAGGTCAACAAGCATGGATACAAAGAGTGATTAATTTGATTATCCAATTAAATGATCACGTGGAAAGTGAATATTACATGACAGAAATACCTGTGGATAAATACTCAGGAGCAGCATATCCATATGTTCCCATAACTCTAGTTGAGACATGACTCTTATCCCCAGTTGGTCCATCCCTTGCCAACCCAAAATCAGAAAGTTTTGCGTTGTACTTCTGCCAATAAAAAAAGCAGAAGCAAAATGACATGGTAGACAATGAGAAGTCATCCTAAAACAATGAAGGGACAAAACTACTAGGCAAAACATTCATGACTAGAGCAGCAAAATGCACTTACCGAATCAAGCAATATATTAGAAGTCTTGAAGTCCCGATATATTACTTTTGACTCAGCACTGTGTAGAAAGGCAAGTCCTCTTGCAGCGCCTAAAGCAATTTTCATTCTTAGGCTCCAGGAAAGTGGATGGAAGTAAGAACCTCCTAGTTCAACATAAAACTGTTTTATCGACCAGAACTCCACATTGGGAAATATGACTAATAAATATATTACATTATGGTAAATTAAACTCACTCCTGAATAGATGATTCTCCATGCTACCCCTGGGCATGAACTCGTATGCCAGAAGTCTGTGGTCATCCTCGAAGCAGTAACCAATTAACTTTACAAGATTAGCATGGCGCAGCTGTCCAAGATAGTTGATTTCTGCCTGAATATTCAGAAATTAAGCTTATCAATGAAAAGGAACCACTACCAGGCTATTAAAATTGTCCCTTCATGTAGAGTTGAGAAGATTAAGGTGAAAAGAGTACATACCAACCATTCCTTGTGACCCTGCCACCCATCTTGGTTTAGCTTCTTAATGGCTATCACCATCCCAGCTCCAGGCTTTGATGCTGCAAGCGTATGTTCATCAACCCATCCTTTAAAAACAGAACCAAAACCCCCTTCCCCTAATACACTGTCTGGGCGAAAGTTTCTTGTGGCTGCCTTAAGATCACTGAATGTGAAGCTTTTCAAGTTGGAAGACTGCAAAATTTCACCCTCACTTCGAGGAGTAGGAGGTACAGAAGCAGATGATGCCTTGCTGCTTGAACTACTTAGATTTGTCCCATTGCCACTAACCTTTTTTGAAGAAATAGCACCTACATGTATCATCCAGTTTGCTCAAAAAAAAAAAAAAAAATTTATTGTAATCAAATTATATACTAATTCAAAATCAGCACCTTTCTGCTGCCAGTATAATTGGCTGTTGAACCAAACGCAAAAGATATTTCTTTTACAGTAACAAATAAAAGTTATTGGCAAGAATACCGACCAAGCAGGATATACAGTCTCAAATATCCATCTCATTGATCTTTCTTAGCCAGTTTCAATCGGAAATGAACACAGATTACTCTAAAAAACCCTAAGCTCATTAAATGCAGAGGATAACAATTGTAGTTTCACTTGCTGGCCACATTTTCCATCTATGTACTTAAAAAAAATTCTCAATTAAGCACGGAGTGGAAAGAAATAGTGGTAGCGTGGTAGGGATACAGGAAGAAATCAACAAAAATCATATATACAACGACATAATGGGGTTCATTCATATATATATATATATGTTCAATAAAGGGGCGAGCTTTCCCATAATAGAAGGGAGGGGGGAACGTGAAACAATAATAAGAAACAATGGGTTGAGAAATTCAGAAAATAGTGTACCTGTATGAAAAGGACTTTCAGCCTTGATTTGGTTGCTGAAGCAAATACCCATTACAGCATCAAATACTCTCCAGAAAGAAATTCTTTTACTGCCCAACAAAACAAACCCAGATCTTATGTAAGACCTCAAGATCTTCTTTGATTTCTCACTGTCTGAATATCAGGTGTCAGCCGCCT
>CAVNYN010212813.1:0-21726 GCA_963692815.1 Nyctanthes arbor-tristis
CGTAAAATATCTTGAATGTCATGAAAGCTATTTCCCAATTTGCTCAATCAATATTTTTAGAGAATTTTAAGCATCCAAGAAATTGAAGTCACCTTTTTTATGGGGTTTCTTTTGCTACAAACTTCTCATTACTCTAATAGCGAAGTGGGGTTTGATCTTTTTTGGTGAATCAAAAAGGAAATGATGATTATGGGCGGATGATCGTAACATAAGTTACTCGAAAAATCATATCGAATAATTTGTCCCATATGACAAGATAATACAATTGCGGGTCAACTGAAAACTACTTACATAATTGATTAGATGATTTTGAAATTTGTCCCACTTTCCGTTTTAGATTTTTACTATAACTGATTAGAGGAATAAATCACACTCAAGGAAGTAATAAATTCATGGTACAATTGAAGTTCAAATACTACACCTACATTAACATATCTAATTAAAGATTTTTTTTTTTAATTCTGATTTCTAATATTGTTATGTACTTAAAAATATTAAGTAGGTCCGTTATATATATAATCAATCACAAAGTAAAATTAGGGCCCTACAAATTATGAAAATGCCCAACACAATCCAATGTTCACAATTTCGTGCCTTGAAAATTTTTTCCTGAATTAGGAAAAGGGTGCATGCTTGGAGCTTTCAATAGGTACAAAGAACATACAACCCAAAGCGATTGATCAATTGGCTCTCGATCATAGTTTCTAATTTTTGTTTCTGGAACTAGACTTGATCGAATCCCACCTGGTTTTTGAGGTTTCGTTCCAGTTAAGATTTCCAACTAAATCGTTCGTAAATTAAATTTTTATCACCTGATCATTTTCATGCCAACTTTTTGATTTCCACGATTTTCATATTAATTATCCAAAAAATATTCTCTATTTTTGTTTTGTTGTGGAATGACATATATACAAGCAAATAGGAAACCCTTTTTCTGGGGCCAGTGGTCACGCTTCTGCCTTAAATAAATATATTTATATAGTAAGATAAGATACGCTCTATATATATATATATATATATTTGTTTTTTTTTGAAATTCGATACGATATATAATTAGTACGATGTTACACTTATAATAATTTGATACAACAGAATTTTTTGATACAGCAGAAATTGATGAAATTCAGAATATAGGACTTAACACAACAATTAATGACACACATATGGAATTAGAGGGATAATTAATTTGCATGATTATGATGATCGGACAATCCTGAAATCTCCATTTAATTAGAGGCTTCCACAATTTGTTTAACATTCTTCGAGTTATCGATGTTTTCCTGCATATTCAAGAAGATATTCTCGTTGAGACCATGAACCACAGGGATTAACTCCGGACACACCAATCCACTCAACTTCGCAACATCAACAATCTGATCATTCAGTTCAGGATGTTTGTAATCTTCCAACGCAATAACTTCATTTTTTATCTCAGGAAGCTTTTCCTCGACTATTTTCTTCAGATTCTTGTATATTACATAGAGTACCATTTGAAGTACGCCGAAGCCAAATCCCAACACGTTCGGAATCTATTCACAAGGAAAAGAAATTAATGTAGAAACATGAAATGTTTGGACTAAATTAAACATAAAATCAAGTGATCATTTGACCATTTCTAACTGTTTAAGCTTTTAGAGGAGTTCAATTGTCCAATAGATATACTTACTGCAATGTTATAGTCCTTGCGCAATAAGCCATAGAAGAACCACATAACGGCGCTTAAAGTGAGGAAAAATGATAAAAGAAATGGCATGTACTCGACACTCTTGTTTCGTATAACTTGTCGCTACAAATTAAAAAAAGGGAAAATTATTAGAAACATTTACCTAAGAGAGCTACACTGCATATAGTGATGATAGACAAAAGTTACACAAATATTTTTAAGTAATCAATGTTCATGCTTACCACAATGCCCAAAGGTGCAACAAAAACACATAAAGCAAAGATTAGGCAAATCCATCCGACAACTTGGCCTCGCTTCGCATCTTTTGCTAGAAAGTAAGTTAGGACAACGATGAGACCAAAGCCAACAACATTTAGCAGAAGAACCAGCTTCAGAGTTTGCATCTGGCATGATCAAGATATATATATAAGTTAAAAATTACTTCACTTCAAAAAGATCAATTCATATGAGTTGAAGTTAACTTTTTGGCTTAATATTGTATTAGTACCCTAGCATCTTTCGTCGCGTAAAAAAGGAAGAAACAAATATAGAAGGTCTGGATGACACAGCCAACTGAATTTATTGTAATAAGAAGAGTGGTATCTGACTTGAGAAATGCATAGTATATCCAAAGAACTGCACTGAATAAGCCAATCACATAAGGGACGGATTGAAATCCCTCAGTCGATTTCTTCTTGTAAATCTGACGAAATGTTGGCCTGTAATTGGAAATAAATGAAGGAAACTCATCACTGATTGACTTAACTTAAAGAGAGAATAAGATCAACCTATTTAAAAAGGAACAGTGGACTCACACTGGTGCAAGGAAAACCATGAAGGAAACAATATTTCCTGCAAAATTATTCAAAATTTATGACCATATTAGTTGAGATAACCAGCTAGAAAAAATCAATTCAAGAAGTTCTTCGTTTTGCAATGCATTAGCTAAGATGAATTTGACAATAATCGACAACTTAAATATGGTGAAACCATGCATTTAATTCTGGTAGCATGCAAAAGATACAGAATTCAAGAAGATTAACACAAAGAAGAAAATACACATTGCATTAAACTTCATATATACCTAAGAGGCCAAATGTGAAAGCCAAATCAGCCATTTTGAACTCGAACGAATATCAGAAAAGACAAATATGGTTCTATACTCAGAAATGTGTGATAACACAATGCTTGAGCAAATCCACTTATATAGAGAGGAGAGGAGTTTTGGTTGGGTGGGGAGGGTGGGGGGTGGGTTGGGGTGAAATCCTCTTGTTTAGTCTTTACAGTTGTTCAAGACTAAAGAAGAGTGATGATTTTATCACAAACCCAAAATGCTTTCTCATCACCTAATGCTCCATATAACCTAATTTGGATGGTTTTCACCCTTCACACAGACTTCTTTTTCTCAGCTCATTTCAGGCTGTGAAGCCAATAAATGGGTCCCATTTAGCTCTTTCTGATGTGTCACCCACCCATCCAATTGGGTTTAAGGGTTACAACTCATACCTTAGAGATTTTGGTACACTCTGATGCTTCTTTGTTTCAGCCATAGATGTGCTCCAATTCAGCAAAACTAAATCCAGTACATGCCAATTGGAGCCAATTATAACTTGCCATGTCATCACCAATCATACATGGTTTTAATTTTTTTTTAAAAAAATATTATCTTGCATTAAAATTAAACAAAATATATAAGCATAGGAGTACATTTAAAAACCTAATCTTATAATTATATAATTAATGTACATTCAATTCTTAATATATATGGTTTAGATCTATTTTGTTGACTTTGAACAAGCGACTCAATCCAATTAATTTAAGATTGGAACGAGTAATTAAGCAAAATTTTGGTTGATGGTTCAGTACACTCAAATGTACTACCAACCTATAAGAGAATGATAAGGGTTAACGGGGAATGTAGAGCCAACACAGAAGGGTTTTGAGTACTTATAATTAATTAGCAAAAGATAACGTTTTAAGATCTATTCTTAAGTCTTAATACACATTTTAACAACTTTGTCTTTATTCATCTATGCACCATGTGAAAGTAATTAGTGACTTGTTCTCCTTTTCCTCCAATTCAATTGGAAGTAAATTCTGAAAGCTTGATCCACTTTCGTTCACCATGTGGTCGTGAAACTATATATTTGGCTATGTTTGAGTACCGGTACTCAAAATTTAACTTTTTTCTAAAAGTATTTACTTTTCCAAAAAGTAACGTATATATAACACAGGTAAATTATTCCCCTGAAGGAGCTATATGCCTTTCAAGCTTTGCCAGATTTAATGGATAAGCATTTCAGCTTCACATTTCATGGTCACTTCAATAGGTTAATTTCTTTTTCTTTATCTGGACTATCGGAATTTATGTATAATTTAGAAGTCAAATTTTTAAACACTGGATTGTCAAATAAATATATATGATACTAGAATGCAATATTTTTAAATGTTAATTGGATCATAGAATACGACAAAGTAATGTAAAATTAAACAGGGCAAAACAAGAGAAACCAGAGAATATTCGACCTTACCTTAACAAGGAAAAAGTGTGCATAATGTCAAGTTGACCATAGCCGCCCTCTACCCTAAAATCTGATTCCACTCGATGTGCAACATAGATCTCTTTCTGGATCCCATTCTTCGTACATTGTTTGGTGTTCTGGATGAGTTTGGTCGATATTGTGAAATTATCAACTAAAGTTGATCCACTTGTATGATCCAAATTTACTTTACGTCCATTATGAACTTGAAGTTATAATAGCATTTACAAGGCAAATCATAGTCTATCTTTAATTAAAGGTCAATCTTGTTAAGAAAAATATACAAAACTTAAAAACCAACAAATTATAGTCTATCTTTAGAGATCAATTTTGTTATGAGGAGTCACTTAAACACTTATATATTAGTTATTTATTTTATAACAGTGTTTTGTGTGTGATTTATCCCTAAACGCGATCATTTGCAAACATGCTTCTTTTCATAATTCTTCTTTTCAGTGTACAAAATATCCTTTTTTTTTAACGGGGTACATTTATTTATTCACGGAATCGGAAAGAAATACAGTAGAAATGAACAATGGTGGAAAATACAACCATTTAGCGGAATCTGACAAAGAACCTGCAGCTTTAGCAAGTGCATGGATAATGTGGTTTGCAAATCTTTTAACTGAACCAAAATTGAGACATGTTATTTCACAAGCTATCAACCAGCAATCTTCTATAAACATACTGAAGTATGATCCAAAATATCCCTAACAAAAAGGACAAAAAAAATAAATAAATAATTGTCTCGATTCGAAAATATTGATCTAAACTCAAAATATACGTTTTATTGATTATCAAAATCACTTTACCTGGAGGAGGACAAATGTTCCTCCAAAGTCAATAAAACTTGAGAGAACAAATAAAATGCATTGTCGTATACACCTAAAGAAAAGAGTTGCACTATCCACAAAGATATTTGTACAATTTCTTACATGTATAATGCGCATTTGGCAATAAGAATCCATTTTCTGATATCCCACCATATCATAGACAATTGTACTACATCAAATTCTGTTAAAGATCTCTGGTTATTCATTGTATGAAAATAACTTTTCCCGATATATATTGAAAACTTGTTTATTTTTGTATTTTTAAAAATAATAAAAATTAAAAAAAAAATCAATCTTTTTTTGCCGTTTAGAGTATATTAGTGTTTTAGAGTTTTTTCCCCTTTTTTAAGGAGGAAAATTTATTCAACCATAGAATCTAAACGAAGTACATCAGAAATAAAATGCGGACAGAAAGAAAACAATTCTATTGACACACCTCACTCCTAGTACCTCAAATTTACTAGAAGTGTGACGTGCGCTGATGACAAATTCCAATTATAAGCTAAAATTTACCATCAAGGCTCATAAATATCATGCTTGTTCGAGAAAAATTTTGACAATTTCTTCCTTAACTTATCAACAAAACCAATACCTTATACTAATCCCACAACTCCTCCCATACCAACATCTCATACCAATCCCATAACTCATCATTCCTTTCAAAGAACAATTTGTATATGAAAAATATATTATACCAAGAATAATTCACCCTAATATACCCAATACAGTCTAATAATTTAATCATATTAAAGCCTAAGATTTATTGCAATAACAAACCCATAAATCTATATGTGGTGGCTTGATATCGATGTATTGCCCAAACTCCAATTGCTATCTGCTGAGGAAACCATTTAGAAAATACGTGAGCTAACTAGCCAAGTGAGTAGAGTTTTAAATAACCATAATTTGAAAAATCATAATATAACTTTGCAAAATCTCGAATAATTAACATTCATAACTTGAACTCAATTCCAGCATAACATGAACATTTATAAAATCATTACGTATTGGAAAGTATCATGAACATCATTTCATTCTAACACATTATCATAAAATTCATCAACTTGAATTCATCTCACATCGAAACATCTCTAGAATCATTGTCATACTTGTAAGTATCATGAAAATCATAGAAGTTTTCCCCAAAGAGTATCAACATATCATAATCATAATATCAAGTCATACGCGCATAGACGTCAGCTTGGGCCATAGGTACCTCATGACCCCTTTGCCCTAGGCGGCACAATTAAACAGCTTGAGCCATAGCTAACACATAGGCCCCTTCGCCTGGGCGGCATTCATTTGGTCAGCTTGAGTCATAAGCCCCTTTACCCGTAGGTGGCATATCATAATATTGGATACATATTTGGGGTTTTCATGCATCATAAATCATGTCTCAACTCAAACATTTCTTTAAAATTGTGAAGCATCATTTCATACCAATATTCACATGAACTTTTCTAAAAAATATCAACTTTCATGGAAATACATTACTCATGAAATATTACGAATTCTGTGAAAACAAAGCATAATACATTTTCATTTAGAAAGAAAAGAAGAGAAGAATCTCCACTCATTGGCCTAGTACCAACATAGTTCCTTTCGTGTTTCATTTCCTTTGAGCATTTATCATTTCCTGTGACATCATATGAAATTTCACTTACATCTAGTTCCTTCTAGTTTTACCAATTTATTTTATCACTATATATACTAAATTAGAGGCTCAATAATTGTTAAAGATTATACTATCATAATAATAACCATTAGTCTTTCATTTTCACTCTTAACTAAACTTTTCCATCAATTTTGTGTACTACTTATTGAATCAAAACTCAATCCAACTCTTCAAGCAAGAATTGAATTCTCTTATTTGGGCAATGCATATTTAAATCCATGTTATACTCAAGGACGGTATCATATGTTTATGAAATTTCTCTGTAAGGTAGAACACTTATATAAGTTCCTCATAAATAAAATTGAGCTCAAGAAAAATATATTAGCCATATCAAAATATTCCTTCACGTCCTATAAATCTATTCTCGGGTCAGCCCGGACCACCTTCACAAAACATGTCATAAAAACTTCTACCGACCTCCAAATGATATCATTTCAATTTTGGATGATAGATGACTCATAGAAGATCATTTTTCAACTTGTATCTTGTTAAAATTCCACTTATACAATTTGTTATGGCCTTCTAAAGTTGGAAGGGCAGAAACTCCTTGTATAGCAATTACATGCCTAAAGTCTTTTCATTAAATTCATACATATATGCTTGGCTTCCTAGACTTCATTCTTAGCCTTTTTATGCTTCCCTTTTCATTAAAAAGACATAGCTTCCTTTTTCTAATTAACCCAAAAGCTTCGTTTAATTTAACAAAATAATATGAAATTCACTTCAAAGATCCCAAGAATTTTCACATGCTAACTTTATGTAATCCCCTTCTAGTCTCCATATAATTCCAATTCCACTTCTAAGAATAATTCTACATCATTTAAACCAATCTAAAACTAAATCATAGCCAAGTACTCAATTCCATAAAATTCCTTAAATTATCCTCAATAAATTGAAACCCAAAAATCACATACAATACATATGTCTTCAAGAATTTTCAATTAAATCTAACTCATATAAACAACTTATCATTTTCCCCTTTTAAGTTCATCACAAGACACCATATAGCAAGATCCAAATTTCTCAATTTTTAGGGTTTATGAAAATCAACTCACAATATATAATATAGCTAAAAATTAAAGTCCATCCTTCTTTCAATATAAACACTAATTATTTAGCCCGAAACCATTACAATAACACTATAATTTTAACGCCTGTTAGAAAATACATAAACTCATGAAAGACAATTTCTTGACTTACCTACATAAAACCATCCAAGGAATCAAAACCCAAGTCTCAAACTATACTCTCAAAGTGCAAATCCATCATTTCTTCTCTTTCTTTTTCATTTTCTTCTCAGTTTCTCCATCTTTTTCCCTTCTCGGGTAGAACCCGTCGCAGCGTGTGTATGTATGTGTTTGGGTGTGTAGTGTGTGTTTTTTACTCCAAATGCAAGATAGTCTTGCATAAATAGGAAAATTTGCAAACAAAGTCCCTCAACTTTCTTACTTCTTATAAGTTAGTCCTTCATAAAATAATATTTGCTTATAAATCATTCAACCTTAATTCTTTTACTTTACACCCCTTGGTAACTTTAACATTGACCCAAATAATTTAATTTTGACTTTGACTTGATTGTTCCACGTTTGACTTTTGGTCCATAAAATTTGTGATGTCACATTTATAGAATTTAACATAAAATCTGCTGCTCTAGCCAATGCATGGCCGACACGATTTGCAAATCTTCTTATCCATTCAAACTTAAGACCTTATATCTCATTTGACAACAAACGACAATCCTCGATGATCATTCCAAAGTGTGTATTGTCATAAACAACCTTTGAAAGAGCATTAGAGACAACCCAGACATCTATTTCAATGGTTGAAACATTGAAATCATGAGTTTTAGCCCAACTAAGAGCTTCCCTAACTACTAAAGCTTCAGCCACTGATGGTTCAAATTCCCCCCATACTGGCACAATCTTTGCTGCAATAAAAGAACCAGAATCATCTCGAATAACAATACCAAGACCAGCCCACTTTTGCTCTTTGAAGATAGCAACATCCACATTTACTTAAAAAAAAAAAAAAAAGAACCCAATGGGGGAGGGTGCCAAACTGTATTACCAGCTTGAAGATTCGGAGAGAAAGAGGTAATAACAATCTGCTGTGCATCTTGAAACTGATAGAGATAACATTTTGCAATATCAATCACTTTCAATGCTAGGAAAGACTTTAATTGCCATACAGATTCATTTCTATTAAGACAAATGTGCCTCCAAAGTCAATAAAACTTGAAAGAACAAATTAAATGTATGGTCCTAGCCCTCTACGTATGCACCTAAAGAAAAGAGTTACACCATACACAAAGATATATGTACAATTTCTTACATGTACGTTTGGCAAGAATCCATTTTCTGATAATCCACCATATCATAGAGAATTATACTACATCAAATTCTACCATATCATAGACAATTATACTACATGAAATTCTGTTAAAGATCTCTGTTTATTCATTGTGTGAAAATAACTTTTCCTATATATTGAAAACTTGTTTATTTTTGTATTTTTAAAAATAATAAAAATTGAAAAAAAAAAACCCAAATCAATCTTTTTTGTCGTTTAGAGTATTTTAACGTTTTAGAGTATTTTAGTGTATATATAAATTTGAAACACCCAAAGGAAATAGAAGTTCTTTTTTCATAAATTACACTTAAAATACGAAACTAAAAATAAAGTGAAAACTGAAAAACAAAGGGAACAATTATATCCTAAACCCATACAGAGAGATAAAGATAAGAAATCAACTTTTGCCATTTGCTATCGGATAATTAGATGACCTAATTAAGATTTAGATTACTCTTTAGAATTAATAATATTTTAACATACACACTTTTTTGGGAGGGTGGGTGAGATCATATATCAATATTTTAACCAAAAATTAAGAATAATAATTCTCTATATTCTAAAATCAATAAGGTTTATGGTACTTAATTGAATCAACGACCAATAATATTCCATGATAAATCCTCGCAATTTCATGGACGTGACATTTTGATTCTGTACTCTATATAAAGTGGATACTTACATAAACATGGGACATGCACATAAATTAATATATCTTATGGCTCCTTTTTGTTTGACAATAATTAATCAAAAGTGAAAGACAAGAAAAAGAAAGGAAAAAATATCGTCAAATCAATGTGATGTAATCCTGTCATCATGATCAGAAGATTCATGGAACTAATAATTGTTGAATATTGTGTGATAGAATTGAACTCGAGTCAACTAATTTCGTTCATTCATATTTGTTGTGATCTCAACAAATAAGGTTGATCTTCGATAAATTCTTCAAGTTAAATTACGTTACAACTATTATTATAATAATAATATTATATAAAGCATCAGGTACACATGTTTTATACAAGGCATTGTCAACATTACAAGGTATCTTAGCTCGTGTTTGATCTTTGTCTTGTAATTAAGGTTGTTACGTTGACGGATTTACCGAGGGTCTTGTATTTAACTATCAGCTATTCATATTGTTCATTATTTTTTGTCACATAAATTTAAATTATTCACTCTATATGTTACTAGAACATGTAGACGTGGATCCTAAATATAGTAAGTCGAGTCGTGTGGGAAAAAACTGCCGATTAATTAATTGACTGAAAAGTTTAATTAATTTTGAAGATGTTAATTATAAGTAGGTCCCTTAGGAGAAATCTTTAGAATATATGATAACATGGTAGTGATGGACAAAAGAATAGCTTTGTCATGCTTTTTCTAAGATCTGTTTCAATGTGTTTACTTAAAAGAGAATGTCAATCTTGTCCACAAAAAGGAAAAAAGAAAAAGAAACAGAAAGTTTACCAAGAAAGATCATATTATGTAAGCCACAATTACATTTTATTATCTCTTAGGCTGGTAATTATTATTCTTTTTACATTTTTTTCTCTTCGTATTTGTTAGGTTATCATTTGGGATTTATCGGGCATTATTTTGATGGCTTTTTGGAAACATATCGAGGTTCGCCATCGGTTGATGGGGTGGTTTTAGTATTAATTAGTGAGGCCATCCCCAACCGTAAGCTAAAATGAAGTAGCTTACAAATTGGGGGGCCAACTAGCGCACGGTAGTTTACAATTTGCTATAGAGGTGTGCCAAACGTTATGGCATTTTCTTTTATTTAACGCAAATGCCATAACATGTATATTAATGAATTTATCATTTTGGCCCTTCACATGTCCTTTTTTTGTTTTTTAAAATTTTATTTTGGATAATGGTTCTTCATTTAACGTATATGATTTAATTCTTTTGTTTATAGATATCAGTATTTTCTGTTGGTTTCATAGTGTTATTTTCGAGCACTTGCAAACGATCCCATACTAATTATTTATGTAATCTAAATTATTTTACTTAATTTGGTTATTGTTGATGTATTAATTTGTAAAAAATACAAATGAAATTAATTTGTGAGATCGTAACAAAAGGAAAATACATTCAATAAAACATTGAAGCCAAGTTGTACACAGGAAGCAACCTAAGACATTGTGCGACACAACAACATTGAAAAGCAAACAAAACACAAACTACATACCACAAACGAAAAAAATATATGCTACTGGATGGATACTAAAGAAAAATAGAAAAAATAGTCGTAGAGAAGGTATAAAGTATGTGAGTTGTACAGGGTTTTTTTAAAATAGAGTATGATGTATTGCATTTTAGATTATTGATGCTTGAAATAGATATTACGAGGGTTTAGGGATGCGGCAAAGGCTCGAATTTGCAAAGAGACTGTATAGCTTCCTATTAGGTTGGTAAAAACCGCCCCTCAATGTGTCATTCAGTCACTTCACAGTAATTTTTGTTTTGCTTCAAATGCTCCATTTGTCCATGCATGATCTATAATATCACGCATGGCAGCTCCGCAAGGGCCATCTTTTCATTTATCTACCACACTTGACAGAAAAAAGTGGCCGCCTCATGCCTTAGCTTCTTTTTATTTTATTGATTGATTATAATCTAAAGCCTTGAACATATCATATATCCCTTCATTTTGTCATATGTAGATCCCAAATCGATAATGATATGTATCTCGATTAGTTTACCGATTGACAGTTTTACCCTCTAAAAATTTAACTCTCAAATAATTCAAATGTTTTATCCTCTAATTTCTCTCCATAAAATTAGAACTACTAGAGAGGTTTATTATTACTCTATATAGTTTTATGGCCTTGTTTCAGAAAAAAAGGAAAAAAATAATATTAATTTATTAATATCTCGAACCACTTAAATAGGGCTTGTTTGATACTCATTATTTTTTCTATTATAAATTTCACCTACCGCTGATTTGATTACTGATTTGACAACTGCTCAACTATTATCATACATTTCAAACTTCAATTAAATCTCCACCACGCATTTCAACTCATTATAAATTCCCATTGTAATTTGACTCAAATAATGAGGATCAAACAAGCACTAAGATTATCCATAATAAAAATAACAATTAATCCTCTCAAGAAACAAGAATTACCAAGTCATGCATTCTCAAAAAGTTCAAATATATAATAAAAGAAAAAATTAAGATAGAATTTATAGTATGATAAAGTGCATGAATTAACTTAAATAAGCTCATCAATTTAATTCGCACATAATTAGGGAAGAAATAAATTAACAAACACCACCCATAATTAATTAATTATTTAAAATTTTATGTACAGTACAGAACAAGAAGCAGAAAAAGAAAATAATAATAAACGCAGCCCAGCTTATAATCCATGCAGTACAGAAAAATTACATTAATAAACTTCAATTTCTTTGGGCAAATTCTTTATCTCATTTTGAGCCTCTTGAACTCCTCCATCACCGTTTACCTGAGTAACCACTGGAATTTTCTCTGAATTCAACAGTGCACTGATTCTCACAATGTCAATAATCTGCTCAGTTATTTCTGGGATTTGGTGTTCTTCCAGACTTGTAACTTTTTTTGGTGTTTCAGGAAGCTTTTGCTTCTCATCACTCTTGTCTCCATTTTTGTATATTACATAAAGCACCATTTGAAGTATTCCAAAGCTGAATCCAAGAACATTTGGAATCTGTACACCACAAAGAAAAATAATTATTAAAGCTTTCGTAGATTCAACTAGAGAGAATCGATCGAAATTGTTATTATTAAATTTGGTGCGAACTTACTGCAATGTTATAGTCCTTGAGTAGTAAACCATAGAAGAACCACATAACCGCACTAATTGTGAGAAAAAACGATAGAAGAAATGGCATGTACTCAACGCTTTTTGTCTTTATAACTCGTCTCTGCAAAGTTAATAAAAACGCTAGTATTTATATCTACAATATAATAAAAATAAAAAAGGACCTTGATGCTGGAAAATAAATGCTTACCACAATGCCTAATGGAGCAACAAATACACACAAAGAGAATACTAGACAAATCCATCCAACGACATGGACACGCTCTGAAGCTTTCACTAGAAGTTGGTTCGAGAGGACGATCAAACCAAAACCAATAACTATGAAGAAAACAATTAGCTTTATAGTTGGCACCTGCATGTTGATAAAATCCCCAAAAATTGATTAATGATGGTGAAATTTAAGTTTTTATATGAGATGATTTTATTAGAAGACGTGAATGATCTAGGTACCTTCTTTGGTGCGTAGAAAAGGAAGCAGGAAATGTAGGCAGTTTCGATGAAACACCCGACGGAATTTATTGTAATAAGAAGTGTGGTATTATCAGACTTGAGAAATGCATAGTACATCCATAGCATGGCACTAAAGAGAGCAACCACGTAAGGAATTGATTGGTACCCTTCACTTGATTTTTTCTTGTACATTTGATAGAAAGTTGGCCTGCATGCATGCAAAATTAAGACCGATTGACCATATAATCATTATAATCAAGATTGAAGTAAATTTCAAATAAAGTAAATATGAAACTTACAGTGGAGCAAGATAGACCATGAACGATATGATATTACCTGCAAAAACACGAGAAAGACACCGTAATGATGCGATGCAACAAATAAAATATGCATGAAATTGTTTAACCAAGTTCCAAAGTAGAGATAATACCAAGATTTCATGTATTAATTTGATTTTGTTGCCATGCACGCTAATGATTAGTGCCAAATCCAATAATCCATACTTCCACAACTATAAATTACTATCCTAGTACTTATGACCCAACTTGTCATTTCATTTCATTATGGATTTTCACCAACAAATTATGTAAAAATTAAAAAAGAAATCATGCATTAATGATTTTTCACAGAAAATGTGACAAAGTAATTAAGGTTAAACTAAAGAATAATGGGTTTCATGTTTTTACCAAGTAGACCAAATGCAAGAACCCAATCTCCAGAGTGAGCTGCCATCTTCACTAATTAGAAATTTTTGAGACTTATAGAAATCTTGTTAGCTATCTGAAATCTGATGGATGATAAGGAATACTTATGGTACCTCTTTATATAGCAAGAATATGGGACACTTGGGCAATAATTAATATAGAGGTTTAGCGAACATTTTTTAAATGAAAAATAGCAGATAATTTCTACTAAAGAGAGGAGCCCTTTATGACATATTGATTGAGAGATGAATTTGCACTATTGGTCTCTAGTCTAATGCTTTTGCAGCAAGTTGATCCGAATTAAATTCTATTAAAATGTAGCGAGCGGGTCCTTCAATGAAACGTGTCCAAATTTAATTTTGTTTCATAATTACATGTTGCTCGTATGCCTAGTTTTACATCATATATAGTTGACGTAGAAGATTAATCATAAAGCTGAACTGAAATAAAGTTCAATAATGGTCACAAGATATTTTAACAAAGAGACGAATAGTTACATGTACTGCTAATTAGCTGAATTGAAGCACGAGTTTGGTAAGGGTCACATAATATTTCAATGAAGAGTTGGATAGTTACAAGTACTGGGTTGGCTATAAAGAATGGTCGAGAACGGGCGGAGAAAATTTTATGAATTTAAATGAGAGGTAGAATGATCATTTCACATGTCATGAGTCCAATCCCCTTGGCCAAATTGATAAATTTGTGGAAAGTGTTTTGATTCTTTTAATTGGGAATATGGGAATCTATCTCTTATGTTCGCCAATTCAACAGTAAAAGCAATCCATAAAGGTAAAGACAACCAATAATGTTTAGCCACTTGGCGACAATTATAGAGTGGGTCCCACTCTTTTGCTATTAGTTTGAAGATTATGTGCAGCAATAGCTAGGGTGATGAAAAATATGGAGATATGCTTTTGAAGGCTTATCTTCTCTTTGGTGGTTTGTGTGATCATATATTTGGATGAGTTCTGTTTCCAAATAAAAATATTTAATCACTTCATTTAAATTGTTAGAGAGATCAGATAATTATTTCTTTAATAGTTGCTTCTTTCATGTGCACGTCACATTTGTTTTTCAGTACGAATACAAACTTGGGTATATATTAAGCTTAAATGCCTACATATTTCATTCTAAATAGTAGTATATGTTCATTTGTATATTTTATATTTGATCATCGATACGATGAGAATGTAATTCAAGTTAAGTGGTCGAACAAAGATTTTTTTTCCTCACATTTTTCATATGATTTACATAAACCATTATCTAGATTATTCATAACGTTCAAAATCGCTACGCACTTAAATTACAATTTAAACTATTATTACTAGTATACCGCACATCGGTAGATGCCGACTATAAGGTTAGAGCATAAAAAGAAGAGAAGAAAGAATGGAATTTCGAAGGAAAGTACTCTCTCTTTAGGGAGAGTAATACTCCATATGGTCCATATGGAGTATTACTCTACCTAAGGGGAGAGTACTCCTCTCTATAGAAGGAGCGGAGGAAAGAAAGAATGTTAGAATGGAAGAGGATGAGAAGAAGGAAGAGGTGAGAACGAATAGGTACAATTATGTGTTACTTTTTTTGGGGCCGGCAATGAGGTAGAAAAGCATATCCTTTACGGTCGGCAATAAACTACGTAACTAACCACTAAATATCATTACAACTTTCATGAATAAGAACTTGAGTTCAGTGAACTTCGGCTATATAATTGAACCATCAAACCAGACCAATTTTGATACTATCGGTTTCCTTCTGGTTCAAGTTTTTCGCTTCAATGTCGGGTTCATTATATGCACATGTAGCTAGGTAGTAACGAGTGTGATGTTGTTTACCCCATTCAGCAGAGGGTATCTATACCTCCTGTTAAATGGGAGTTAATTCCAATACACTCCCCATAAATAAAGGAAGAGAGAGAGAGTGTTGGTTTGTATTGGAACTAACCCCTATTTAACAGGAGGTATAGATATGCCGTTAAATGGGGTGAAGAAATCACACTCGGTAGTAACCATGTTGAGTGTGCCTCTTAGTTTGGTAATATGCTAAAATAAATGGATAAAAATGTGTATTAAATTGAAAAGATATAAGAGCTTGTAATTAAATGGCAGTGTTAATAAGGATTAAGGATGATATTGTCAACTGATTTTCTTAATTAGTAACACAATACATTATACATCATGGGACTAAAATGTAGTTGATATCATTTAGAATTCAAACTTAGAAAAGCTCTCTCTCTCTCTCACACACACACACATCATAAACATTAAACATCTTCCCATTCATTTAATTTCGTACCCCATTTCCTTTATTATCCAATTATCTATACACCAAGCATACCATTATTATCTCATTTGTTTAGGACAAATTTAATTACTATGTATATTATTACAATAAAATTAACCAATATATATACCATTAAAGCATTACTTAATTATCATAAACTACATAATATCGCAATATAATTCATTCTTGGGACTTTATGATTTTTCGAGTTTCATGTTTAGCTACTTAGATCTTGAAGTTTAGTCCCGCTCTCTTACTATCATATTGGCCGATTAAAATTGGGGAAAACATATAGCAATGGGCACACACATATGGCTTTTTTTTTTTTTAAATTGGTACACCTTGTATGGTTTGGCACAATACATTATACATCCTTTTTATCATGCAGTGAATCGACCAACAAAATGAAAAGCTTCATGAAAAGAATATATTTACTAGGTAAAGAAATTAACTACCATCCTAAATTATTGATTGTCAGTACGACATGTATAATTAATTTCCTGCATGGTAGAATATACAGATAGAAATATATATAAATAATTACAAGTGGATTCCATTTGTATATCTTTTTCTCCAATTAATAAAAGTTTCTAATTTTCCAAACGCTAACGCAAATGATGCCCTGAAATATATAATATTATATTATATTGGTTTTTTAAATTCCATTGATCGTGGCTACATTTATAAAGATATCATCATGATTGAGCCCAGATGTTTTTAGGTTTATAGTGAGCAGTAATTTGTTGGGACAGATTGGCTATGATTTTTCAATAAAGCAACTCATGATCAAGATAAAAGTAAAAAAAATAATTAAAAAATTATATCATGAGAGTACCATCCATCCATTCGATACATATTTTACATATTCGTGAATTACGGCAGAATTCTTGTCATTGTAAAGATGATGTAGTAATTTATTGGGACAAATCGACTATGATTTTCAATAAAGGAAGTCATGATCGAGATAAAAGTAAAACATAACTAAAAAAAAAATTGTATGGGAGTATGTACTAGCTAACCACCTACTTGATAACTAGCTACTTGAGTTCATGAATAAACGGCATGATTCTCGTCATTAATGTAAAGATGATGATGATGATAAGATAAAAAAGAGAAAATTAAAGACACAAAATCTTGGTTGATATACTTAATCAAGAACTTGTAAACCGTAAAAAGAATAAATTCTTAAAAAACAATAGTATGTGTAAGCACTTTTTAATTATAATTGTTAAAATTTGTTAATGTACGTGTTGAGGCCTAATAACTTGAAGTGAATACTAGCCACTTGAATCTAAATATTTGTGACATTTACAACATTAGTGTACAAAATTTGTTAAATGTGTTAGGCTCCACACTCAACCCGAAGGAGCACTTTAATTAACACCTAATTAATTTGTTGGAATTTGACCCAAAAAGGGAATAAAAAGTAGATTAGAAGAACCAAACGTGTTAAATGAGTGGAAATGTTGAATATATTAATTTAGCATATACAAATTTTTTTTTTAACAGTGTCGGTTCTTTGAACAAGAAAACTTCGACAAAATAAAAATTTATGTTAGGGCAGAGTTTGGTCGGAGTCGAATGCTTTGGGTCTTTAGATAGGTCAAAAATTACTTAATAATAAGTTATAATTAAATGCACTCTCAAGCAGTAGGTAAGAAAGTCTAGTATATGTTTAGATAAGAAGGTAACATTTTCTTTTGTTAGTGCATCTCTAATCGTTGGAATAATAATACAATAAGCACTATTTAGCGTACTAAATCTCTGTTGTAATTAAGGTAAGATTTCGTTTTCCATTTTCTCCTTCTCTTTCTTTTGAAATCTAGATTTCGGTGTTCATAATTATGTTATGCGGTTTTTATACTTGGATGATCATCGCGTTGCACGTTGGTGGTGATCTTCAAGGGCAAGTTCGGCTTAGATATTTTTGAAATTTGGAGCCACAATATTGTTATCCAACTGGATAATACCATTTTATTTTGTTTATTTCTTGGTCAATTCATACAAGTTCCACTATATAAAGGGAATAAAATGAAATGCAAAGGTTAAGATGTTATTATGTATAAACTAGAATTATCACCCGTGCGTTGCACGAGATCTAAAAGTAATAATAACGATAGTAATTTTAAGGAGACATATTTATCTGACACGAAAAAGTGACATGTGTTAGCTGTCAACCATGTATTGGATAAATGTGGGCCTTCATATTTACCATTTGCATATAAATAACCAATTCACATTTGCAAACTAACAAATATCAATTATTTATATCAGATAAACATGCATACTTAGAATTTTTTTACAAAAATTTAATAAATTATTAATATAGCCAGTTGAGTCATATGTTAACATTATGAGATATAAGTTTTTATAACTATTCTATCATATTTAAATTTATTTATTTGTCGGTAACACTTTTTGTACCAGTTAATTTCTTTTTTTTTTATACAGTGCGTATAGAGGAGGGAGGGAAACTAATATTAGTTATTCATGTCAAACAAATATTTCTCCCTATAATTACTCTAATAATAAATGTTAATGAATTTTTATACAAAAATTTAATATAAATTATTAATACAGCAAGTTAAGTCGTATTAATATTATGAAACATAAGTTTTTATAACCATTCTATTATATTTGAATTTATTTGTCAGTGACACTTTTTGTACCAGTTAATTCTTCTTCTTTTTTTTTTTTTATACAATGGGTATAGGGGAGGGGAGGGACGGGTGTGTTTCAATCAGTACCTCCTGTCTAAAATGTGAGAAATTTAATTACCGTAACACTTGTTTGAATTACAGCACCAGTTAATTATACATATATTAATAAAAATTAATTGAGGTGATTCAATAAAAATAAAATATTTAATAAAAATTGTTGAACAACTATTACAGTGCAACCGTATCAATATTCGGTCAATTCTCAAATAAATAATCCAATTTTAAATACGGTAAGACTTAAATTATCAAAAAATTCCAATTTAATTATAAGATCGACAAATTAGAGTACTATAATTTTTAAAAAAAATCAATTGATTATTGCACTACAATAACTATATAAAAATTTCTTAAAACGTTATTAAAAATTGAAATTTACAATTAATGTTACAGAGTTTTAGAAATTTATTAGTTTAGAGACGTGCTATGCTTGAGTTTTCAAATGATAAAAATTACTTTGTGCTTTTTTTGAAATAAAACTCTCAATTAATTTCGTGTTTGATTTGATAAGTGACAGATCCGTAATTCAAAATATTTGGCTAAAGAAACCACCGTGAATTGATGATCGGATATGGGTTAATAAAGGAAAAAAGTGAATATTATTTAAAAAATTAGTATAACAATCTCAAAAAAAAGATAAAAATAAAAATACAAAAAAGAATTAAACGATATCACCAAAAATCTTATAGAGCTATAAACCTTATAGAGCCAGAAACCTTAAAGAGCCAGAAAAAGAGCGGGAAAAGCTATCACTCTTATTTTATATATATATATATATATTAATAATTTCTTTTTACTTTAAAAAAAAATTCAGACCTAGATTTCTTCTTCCCCGACTACACACCGAGTTTAATTAATTGACTGGATTTAAAGTATCAATTCTCATGTAATAAATATTAAGATTTGGGGTTCCATCTTAAAAGATTAATCTGTTAAGAGGATTAGTTCAAGTGCTTATATGTTCATTTATATTTAGTCAATCTGAAATTTATCTTTAATAATAATCATTGATGTATGAAAGTGAGAATTTTGCCTGACATTTTTTCCTACCAATCTCACGGATTTTATGTCTGTTAAATTTTCCATTTGCCCTTAACGCTGACAAGAAGTATTTGATATCCATTCACACAAAAGAGGTTTTTTTTTTTTTTTTTTTTGACACGACACAAAAAATGGTTAGAACGATAAATTCGGTTCAATTTTAAGCTGTCGGCGATGGCAGGAGAATCAACGGAAATCAACCTGTCATTGGCAAAAGATTCATTTTTGCCAGTCGAAAGGGTTCCATGGTGTAGTGGTTAGCACTCTGGACTTTGAATCCAGCGACCTGGGTTCGAATCCCGGTGGGACCTCTTGTTTTATTTTATTCCCCCCTCCCTTTCCGTAATTCCTTGAATTCAACAAACAGCCCAAATCTGCACTTGGCCCGGCCCCTTTTCTCGACTCGAGAGAAATTTTCTCCTATTATTATCACTCGTTTGGCATATTATGCAACAACGTGGAGTTGATGCACAATAACGTCTTTGTCATCAAAGTATAAAAAAAAAATAAATAAATAAAAAGAAATTCAGGCCACTATCTTTTGTCTTTTGATGTTACCATTTTGCACGTTAATTGTATCTTAATACGACCCGATTAGTTTGTGAGAGTGATATTTGTAGTACAATCTAAGAATGGGTATAAAAGCAAATCAAGTAGTTGATCCACATACATTTTGATAAATTTTATAGCAGTCAATTATTGGCTAATTCTAACATTGCTGTTGAAAATTGTTGGAGAAGCAAGTTGACATTGAATAATTTCATTACTTATTGTCACACCCTTTATTCTTCCCAATTACATGGACCACGAAGGTTTCCTTGTTTGAGTGCAGTTGACTTAAAAACTCAACTTGTTTTAGTTTACAATCTTGGTCTATTTGATGCATTACTTTTTTACCTTAACCCCGTCTCAAATAAGGAGAACTCAATAGTTTCATGCTAATAGTCTAAGAAGTGCCACAAGACTACTATTCATAAAAGAAGAGGTCAGACACAACACTTGATGCAATTTTAAAAGCTTATTGAGTTCAAAATATTTTATTACCCCCATCCCAAAAAGATGATCCAGCTTTTTTTCGTCCATCCTAAAATATGACCCAATGTTTTTTTTTTAAATTAGTTGAAATATTATTTTTTATATATCCCTATTTAATGTCATAGTTAAAAAAAAATAAAATTATTAAAGTAGAATAATTTATAAATGAAGAGGTATCGTATGAAAATGATGTTTAAATTTACTTTTCTAAATACCATTAAATAAACTTTTTTTCAGAGATAATAGTAAATAAAGGGGTATAGTAGTATCTTAAATGAGAGATAATTTGCGAGAACAACCATTTTTTAATATCGGACTACAATGATATTTTTCTTTCATACAAATACAGAAAGAACACTTCGTTGTATGTGTGTCCGTCTATAGAAATCTTTGCTATTTTCTTTTTCTTTTTTCCTTTTCCCCCAAATCTTACTTGTTGGTTTATATAGCGAAAAAAATAGTATTTTCAAGTAAAAATATATTAAAAAGCCATTTTCCAATAATCTTGTGAAAGAAATTACTTTGTAATTGTGACAAAGTTTAGCTTGACAAAATTGTTCAATTCTCATCTAGAATTCAAATTTCAACATCATACAAATACTTTTAAAACAAAAATATATAAAA